>VZTO01018853.1:178680-192436 GCA_013400615.1 Syrrhaptes paradoxus
TAAAGTAGATTAGTTACCTTTTTTTTTTTTTTCTTAAGAAAAATATTACAGATATTGAAGCTGTAAGGTCAGAAATATGAGACACAAAATGGTCAGTTCAAGGAGCAGAAGCCAATGAGCTGATTTGAATTAACC
The DNA here is from genome assembly GCA_013400615.1 of Syrrhaptes paradoxus. Lineage (NCBI taxonomy): Eukaryota > Metazoa > Chordata > Aves > Pterocliformes > Pteroclidae > Syrrhaptes > Syrrhaptes paradoxus. The sequence goes on from VZTO01018853.1 coordinate 178,816, forward strand.
ATACTGATTATATAACATAATCAAAATTATTCAGCCTTTTACATTGATTTGCAGTGCTGCTAGCAGATACCATTTACATAGCCTTTCGATGATTTGCTTTACAAAAGAATGTACCTAGCTTTTGCCTAGTGCTTTTCATCCATAGATTCAGTATTTTACAAGGGAAATCAATATGACTATCCCCATTTTACATGGGGGAAAAAGAACTAAAAAGGAATGAAGGGATTTACACTATGATACCCATCAGGTCAGAGTCAGAGACAGCTGCAGGAACACAGGTTTCCTATACTCCAGTTCAGTTTCTATTCACAGACTGCTCTGCTCCTCAACCTACCTGTTGTGTAAGGGCTCACAATTTTGGTAATTAAATTACCAAAATAGCTACAGGGCAATAGTTCAGATAAAGGAGGGAGCAAGGATCTGTAACAGTTGCTAAAACCAGAACAGACTTTAAGGAGACGGACATAACTACTTTTTTACCCTAAAAGGATGTATAATTAATTGTCAGAGAAAGTAAAGTTTAATTAGGTGTTGAAAAGAACTGGNACATGTGCTTGTTACAGTGCAGCCAGAACATGTGTAATTTTACCTTCCTGACTTTCCAGCCAGTCTGTTATTGAAAAGGACACATGGGTAAGATCATCTACCATACTGGTCCTTCATTTGAGTTATTTCACCATATTTAAGTGCTTGTTGCAAACAAATCCTGTATTAAAATTAAATGTATAGCTCCTTTTTTTGAGAAATAGTGTGCCATAAAACTGGAAGCAAAATAAGTTTACATTGTTTCTGTATTTGGCACAAAAATTTTTCATTGTGTTGATATGCTGCTCCACACACAGAGTGATTACATGCTAGCAGGTTCTGTTCCAGGGTTATTTGAGGACAGAGAATTGGGAGTCAGTGTAGGTAATGCAGTGAAGATGTCTGCTCAGTATGCAGTAGTAGTTTAAAAGAGCAAGCAGAATGCTTGAGTGAATTCAGCAAAAGCGAGGAAAGCATGACATTGTATTAAACACTATATGCCCTCAAGTAGATTAGTTTCCCTTTTTTTTTTTTTNTGCCTAGTGCTTTTCATCCATAGATTCAGTATTTTACAAGGGAAATCAATATGACTATCCCCATTTTACATGGGGGAAAAAGAACTAAAAAGGAATGAAGGGATTTACACTATGATACCCATCAGGTCAGAGTCAGAGACAGCTGCAGGAACACAGGTTTCCTATACTCCAGTTCAGTTTCTATTCACAGACTGCTCTGCTCCTCAACCTACCTGTTGTGTAAGGGCTCACAATTTTGGTAATTAAATTACCAAAATAGCTACAGGGCAATAGTTCAGATAAAGGAGGGAGCAAGGATCTGTAACAGTTGCTAAAACCAGAACAGACTTGAAGGAGACGGACATAACTACTTTTTTACGCTAAAAGGATGTATAATTAATTGTCAGAGAAAGTAAAGTTTAATTAGGTGTTGAAAAGAACTGGGTAATTGAAGAGACAATATTTTGCCTGTTTGCACAGATTGAGAAGTGATGAAAATTGTGGATCAGGTGCAGACTGTAAAATAGGGAATGAATTTTGCCGCTCTGAAGAAAACCATTGCGCAGCTGGCTGGAGGCATTGCAGTGGTCTTATTTCCTCGGGAATGCCAGATACTGGCCACTGAAATCTCAACGTACACATTTTTTGAAATATCATCATGTTATCTCATTGCAATGTACTGTATCCACTTTAATGATTTAAAATACCCTGGATGATCATAACTAAGCGCCTCATCAGTGGAAATTTTTGTGCTACAAAAATTCAGATGAGTTAAAATACTTTTTCTGTTTTCTCTCCAGTTCTTCTAGTCCAAAATGTACAGCGTGTCAAGAAAGCATAGTAAAAGATAAGGTATTGTTCAAATTGTTTTCTTATTCAAGAGTATTGAATTGTGTGGCGTGCATGCGATGCATTATTGCTTTGTGGTAATTATTTCATAAGCCTAATAAGCTACCTGAGGAAGATAGTTTTGTTATAAAACCTAAACCATGTATTTTATTTAGGAAGACAGCTCATTTTTACTGTTAACAACATGGTAGAAAACAACATGTCAGCTTCATCCCTAGTGGTCCAGCCAGGTGTCATATCTAGTTTTCATAGCTGGGAGCTGTGGCAACACATTGCAGTTGTCCTCCCATGAACTGGGAGGATGATAAGAAATATTGCATCTCCTGCAGATGCAGAGGTGTGACAGATGTAGGCAAACCTTACTCCTGATTTGGCTCCAGACCAGTGTCTACTGTTTCATGAATCTGTTTTTACAGTGTGTTGCTCTGTCAACCAGAACAGTGGGGAGTTATAGTAACTGTAATAGAATCAGTCTTTTTATATGGATGAGTTATTTCACTGATACCCTCTTTACTGTTTTTTCACAGCAAAACTTTGTGTTGCCTTCAAAAGGCTGAGGGTAAAGAAAATTCTTTTGACTTAATACGTGGTTTATGCAGGTTCTACATAAAAATTTTTTTTAAGTGTTCAGTAAATTTTTTTTAGTGTTAGTAGTCTTTACTGCCTAAATAAATACTTCTAATAGTTACCGTTTTCAATAAAAGGTTAGTGCTTACATTAATCACTCCTTGTCCTAACACAAAATATTTCTCTGAACAGTGCTCAGCTTAATTCACTTTTGACATGGATTGTCTCTCCAGGAGTTCAGACCAATAATCATGATGCCTACTTTATTTGTTAACTCTGACTTTCTAGCTCCCAATATACATAAATATGTGCATTTGTTATGAAACTTCAAGTATCTTTAAAATAGGAGGAAGACGCAAAGGGCAGTGTATACTAAATACATGTTAGACTGACTGTACGAGTCAGTGCTCTGCAAAAGTGTCTCTTCCCATAGAATCCTGATGTCTAAAATCACTGAAGGGCTTTCAGACAGTCTTGGCCAAACTATTTAAAAATTATCTTATTACATTAACTTCAGTTGGTAAAACTGCACCTAATAACACTGTGAATTACTTCGGAAAAAATACTACCATGCTGGAGACGGATTATTCAGATCAGACTTATTGATTCATTAAACTTCACATATGCATCTGAAAAGTAAACAGGAGTCAGTGGCCTGTGTCAGATGAGATCAGATGGGAATGGTTGCGGCGTTTCCTTCTTCACTGATAGTAGGGATAGATTCGTAGTCACTGTGGACGGATCTGATCATAATTCTTTGTTGTTGTTACATGTTAGCATGCAAAGCTGTTCTGTAATTACAGTGGCCCCGCAGTGTACACAGTGTCACTGAACTCCATTTGTCAGAGAAGTAGTCGTAGGTTGTCCTGGTTCTTTGGTATTTCTTAATAGTCAGGAAAGCAATTGCAAAATATCTTGAAGTTTTTATCCCTTTGTTTTGAACTTCAAAATAGTAGTAATGGTCTTCAATCCTTATCTCCAGTTCCTGCCCTTAGCAGTGGGTCTTCTTAAGAGTGCAGTCGTGTTGTCTCTATCTCTTTGGGGTATCACACACAAAAGGTGAAAACTCCAAACCCCAACCTCTCTATTTCTAACTTCTTGCAATTCTATTGTAGACAAAAAATGCTGGGAATGCTTATAAACATTAAAATGAGGAAATATTAAAGTCTGCTTATCTGTGAAATAATAAACCTTCTCCAGTCTAAGACCTGAGAAAGTGTCTTTAATTATGTGTTACCCCTGAAGTGCAAGGAGGTTTTCCAAGTAAGCAGTCTAGCTATAATGGGACTGCCTTCTGTGAAATCCTTCCTCTCTAAACCAGTGCCTTTGGCTCTTTTTTGTCTTATAGTATTGTGCCTAATACACCAGGTTCCCAGACAATGTAGAGTTTTAGTTTATTCAGGCCTATTATTGGCAAGCAAATAGAAAAAAATTTAGTCCCTTGTACCTTTCCCTTTATTGTATTTATAGTAAAAGTGAAAGAGTAGTAGAGCATCTGTCCAAAAATCCCCTTCTGCTTCATAGTGGAGGAATCTCAGTAATGTGCACATTCAAGAAAATTTGAATGGTAGGATTTTATTTCTGGCACATAAAGCTAGAATTAAATGACACTGCTGTAGCCAAATTGCATGGCTTCTACATTATTTGAACTTGAATATTCTTGATTGGTTTTAAATTCCTAAAATGAAGTGATTTTTGATTTTTCAGGTATTTAAAGATAATTGTTGCAGGAGAGAACTACTTGCCCTTCAAATATACTGCAGAAATGAAAACAAGGGCTGTAAAGAACAACTATCTTTGGGTCAATTACTGGTAAGTAATCTACCATAGTCATAAGCTTCCTTTTGAGATAAAGAGTGAGAAGAAATCTTGTGAATTAAATCCCTAGTCCATTTCTTGACTTTCTCACACTGGTGGTTAATCTAATATTTGTAAGTGTTGGAATAGAGTTAAACTGTTTTTAAACTCAGCTTTTCGATGAGCTGTAAGGAATTGTAGTAAAAAAATCATGTGACTGTGACACTAAAGCTCAGAAATGTGAATGTGTGAAGCAAATGAGAACTGGAGGGAGAACTAAAATTGGGAAAAAATCTTAATGTGTACTTTACAAATGTGAGAAATTTTAATTCCTTTTGGTGTGTTTTTATTTTTGTTTACCAGTCTTAATCCTCTAATGTAAGTGGTGTTTTATGCATGGAGTTAAACCTTTGGCTTCTCCAGACTTGTGCAAAATAACTTGTAGCTTTGTTTCATGAAGGCATAACATAGCAGTAATCCAGTAATTTAACAGTTGGAAGGGATGGCTACACAGCAGTTTGCAGTGAGATGTGTAGGTACTTAAGCTTGCTTTGAATGAGCAAGCTCAGGTACTTAAGCAACTTAAAGCAGCATCTATATTTATGTGGAATAATATACCTTGAAAAAGAATGCTTAGCTTTTGTTTAAATAGCCTGTGTGGAATTTTGGACTGTGGTAGAATGCTTTTAATATAAAAGTAGCTCATATACATCTATAATACAGTGAAATCTGCTGTCTAGGTAAAAGGAGTTTAGAGTCTGAAATGTATTCCTGAGTAGATTTGTTCATGTCTGCTCTTGCACAGTACAGTACACACACTAACTTTCCTTACTTTGGTTCTGAAGTTATTTAACGTGGGATGTCTCAAAGGATAAAGACATGCACAAAACCTGGTTGGCTTGACTATTTTTTTTTTTAATCTTTCAGGTGCATTTGAAAACTGATTGTCAGTTTGAAGAACTCCCGTGTCCTCGTGCTGATTGCAAAGAAAAAATACTGAGAAAAGATTTGCCAGACCATGTTGAGAAGACCTGTAAATACCGGGAGACAACCTGTAAATACTGTAAAAGCCAAGTCCCAATGATTATGTTGCAGGTGCAGTATTTTCTTGTATATATAGAACAAGACTCTGTACATTAATGTTCTGATTTAGATCTGGCTTTCAATTATTTGAGTGTATACTTGCAAGGGCTGGTACTTTAATCATTGTGTATTACCTAGCATAAGGTGGCTGAGATGTGAAAATACAGAGAGAAATTAATTTTTCACTGTGTTTATTCTTGCATATTCTGATACAGAGGTGAAATTGTATTTAGTTAAGTTATGAAAGCTGTTCTCCCAGAATTTTCTTTAGGCAAGGATTTGATGTAAGGCAAATGGTGACATTAAAAAATATTTAGTGTCTTAACAGACAAAATCAGTAAGTAAATATGTCTTGTTGTACAAACTGGATTTGCATATCTAAGCAACATGCTCACAGGTTCCTTATAGGCAGTTTCTTTTTATAGGAGCAATGTAGTTAAATTTTTGAGGGTCTGAAATAATCCTTATGTTTTGAGGAACACAGAACTCTGTTTTAGTGTAAGTGCTTTCTCTTTTATTAGATGTTGATGAATTTAACATTTTTTAAATCTTTGAATTAGAGGTAGCTTTTGAGATACTCAGAGGCTGTGACTAGTTTTAATCTATCAGATTTTCAATTCACAGCAAAACCTATTTTAGACATACATGTTGGAAACAAGAATGGCATGTTACTCTGAAGTATAGAAAAGAGTGTTTGTAAATAAAGTGATTGTTCTGTAAAATCTTAAGTGGTGGAATTCTGAGTTGCTTTAAGAAGTAATAGAATTGTCTTATGCAGAGAGGCAAAGAAGTTTGTTAAAATGTAGTTTTATCTTGAAATTACAATATTTTGATTGTATTGAAGTTGGTGCCACTATTCACCTGCCCTTAGAAGTTCAAAACAAATCTGCATTTGTAAATCAGAACATCACCAAGCAGTGTTACATGTTTTCATGTTATCATCTTATCATTGGCTTGTATGTTTCAGTACGTAGAAATAGGACAGTTTTCTTCCATGCTGTTGTAGGGGTGCAGAAAACTTTGCAGCTGGAAGATTAGCAATTGGCTGCTATTTCTAATTTTTTTGCTTAGATTTTTAAAAGTTCAGTGATGATAGAACTGCAGATGGTTTCATTTGTTGTGGCCTGATAAAATGTTAACTCATTGTACTTTGGTAATGAGAATCAGGAGCTTAATGAGACTGTATATTTGAATGCAAGGCTCCTTTTGACTTCTCAATTGAGATTTGTCACCCAGAGCTTGAGTTCATCTCTAGCTTCTGTAGCCTAAAATTTTCTCTAATGTAATAATGAGTGAAGCAGGCCTCAGTGACTTGAACTGAAAATGGAGATAGAGGGAGCGTACCGAGAAAAAAGGTATGCAAATGGAAATAAAAATAATTTTACAGGAGTATGTATGGTTCACGTCTTCACAGAATCCCATAACCCGTAGGGTAGGAAATCCCCGTTGTTGGAGGCAGACTCTTTAGTTAGCAATGCTAGTACACATTCTTTTAGATTACATTTGTCCTGCCCGCTCTGTCACTAGGTGATTTAACTTCTTAGTTTCTTTTCTTTTGTTTAAACCATCTCAAAAGTTGGGGTTTTTTTGGTCACAAAGTTACCTTTTCCATCTTGTAACTCCTGACAGATAAAGATGGTGCATCATTAAAACAGAAAGGAGTTGCCTAAAATGCTTCTGAAATATTTCTTGTGGATAATCCACAAAACTACTTTGAAGTGTTTCTCCTATAAAATTGATACTTGTGCAGCAGTAGTATGGCACAGGTCTGGAAGGGACAGCACTTAGTGCCTACGCTCTTCACTGTCTCCCTGGCCTCAAAAAGGCTGTCCTGGGCAGACCCTGCCAAGGCAGTCTGGCCTCTGCTCAGCAGTCTGAAATACAGCTAGTGGACTGGGACAACCACTGGGGAAGACGTGAGACATTGTCACCTTGCTCCCTCTTGTTGCTGCTCTGGAACCAGGCAGGTTCCCAGTGTGGCACTGGCTTCTCCGGGGAGCCATGTTAATATCCTGCCTTCCCGTCATCTGTGCCAGGTGCCCTGCGTGTGGCCTTACTCATGTTCTGTGCTGCGTTAGGCAGTTAGGTTTTGTGTGCTTGACTGTGTGAATTTAGCTGGTCAGCAGGAAGAGGATCCTGCCACTGGAATGGGATTAGTCTGGTGTATCCTGAAATCATTGCAAAGGCTGCCCTTGGTTTCAGTGGGTGGGCGCTGGGGTGTGGAGTGAGGAGGAGAACTGGAGAGGAGGCTGAGAAGTTGCATGTTGCCTTTCTGCCACGAACTGATTGTCAATGTCATAGCCTTTGCCAGATAGTTTGGGTAGGTTAGAGAAGGGTGTTGCAGTTGATTAACCATTAAAGAAGTTTGTAGTGCAGCAGGCTCCCAGAGCTGCACAGTGCTGTGTGTTGTCTCTCTTCAACCCGATTACGAATGTGTTCAGAATGGCGGGGCCCAGGCCCAGTTCTTGACTCTAAGCAGAAGTGGACAGAGTTCCGAACCAAGGCCTTTCACATCTCAGAGCTTGGGTCTTCCTTATGTCTGGATCTTGTTTCAAAAACTAGATGTCTTAACTGGGCAAAAAGGACATGCTATGTGTTCTTCCTTTTCTAACAGGCTTATAAATCTAGACCTTTGTTTCCTTTGCTTTTCTTCAGTACCAGAAATGAAAGTTTGTTTCAAGTTGCATGGGACATATCACTTGACATTAAACAAATTTTTTTTTGCAGGGTTCTAATTTTGTTGAGAAAAGCTGAGAAGAAATGTAAATTCAATTATCTTGGGCCTGTTCTTCCCTCTCTATGGTGATACAGTTTGACAGCTATACTGAAGTATCTGTCATCTAGGTTCAGGTCAAAATGCCTGCCCAACATCATGATAAAATTTCGACATCTCGTTTAACTTTGGGTGTATAGCAGTGAGGCTGGGTATCAGATGTTTAGGAATCAAAATTAGAAAAAAAAAAACACCTGTACATTGGAAAGAGATTATCTGAGAGCGGGCTGTGTGCACTTCTGTACATTTCTGAAGAGCTTTTCCATGCACTGTATACCTTTCTGCAGTGGTTCTGCTCGCTCTTGAAGATGCCCGATTTTGTGAGTAAATCTTGGGGGAGAAAATTTGATTTTTATTATTGTTTAATGCTCTAAATGGGATATTTATTTCTCCCAATAAAATGGGAGAAAATAGATTCGCTCTGTGTAGGAAAGCGTAAGAAAACCCTTATTTTTTGCTTTAGAATATTGACATAGGTATCTAAAGCATAAACTGATGTTTGAACAATTGCAGTTCTGTAACTCTTTGCACAATGGGGATAAACACTGGAAAAAATATTGTATTTTTTTTTAATACTGTAGGATGCTTTGCAGGCAAGTCCTCTAATTTCAGAGTAAGAGTTGATTTATGGTTTGTTTGCCTTTTCTTCTGTAGAAACATGAAGATACAGACTGCCCGTGTGTCATGGTTTCATGTCCTCATAAATGCAGTGTTAAAACACTCTTGAGGAGCGAGGTAAGATGTCATGCCAGTGTTGTGCTGGAAAATTAAATAATTTTTAAATTAAGATCTCGCAAGAATTTTGCCAGAAACCGTTTCCTTATTAAAACGTGAGATCTAAAGAAAGCTTTTTCTACCACACAGTTAAGTGTGACAACACTCAAGTATTTGTAATGATTTCTTGAAAACTATTTAAAAATAAACAATTTCTTAGTTTTGTGTCTTTATTAGACTTGGCTTGCCCAAGATTAGCGCATGTCTTTCCTGCTTTCATTTTTATTAGCTCTCCCCTACCCTTCCCCCATCTGAAGCACTTGTTGAGCACAACAGAGCAGCATCTTGGGGTAGTTAGCTTATATTAAAATAAAAAGAGATAATTAAACTTTAGTGTACATTGACAAGAGTTAGTAAAGACTAGAAAAATCATACCATTAGGTAGAATTGTTCCATGGAAAAACTTAAATTACAATTAAATGTTAAATTTGTGAAAAAAATAATATCTGACACTTGGAGAATTAATGTAAGATGCAGGATAATAGGAGTACAACATTCCTACAGTCAGATGCAACAATGCATAAAAATTTCTCTTTGTGTCTAGAAGCTTGTAGTAGTACATAGACCAGGTTAAAAAAATTAAAATCTGTCTTCTTTGAACAGATCCATGTTCTTGTACATAAACAGATATAAGTAGCATCTGTCAAAGTCCTAAAAATAGAACTTGTTTGCCAAGGATGGGGAAGAGTTTGTTTAATTTTTCAGCACTCTATAAGCCTCACTTAAGGAAAGTTAAGTTTCTGAGCTGAGCATAAGCTTTTCTCTTTTCATTGATACTTACTTCCCAAGATGGATTCTTACTGTTTTTTTAGTTACACTTGTAAATTATTAATTCTGTCATAGTACACAAGGCACATAAGGCACCTGTCCAACACAGGGACAGTCTTTTCCTCCAGGATAATGAAATGTAAAATATAAGATGGATACTGTACCTATTAACAGAAATCGAGCTGCTAAGAAAAAGCGAAAACATGTATACTGATCCGGTTCTATCAGTGGTTACTTCTGAGTTTAGATCCTGGTTCTGGAGCATTTAGGCATACTCTTAAATCTTGACTTCAGCAGTTACTTTGAGAAGAGGACTATCTGAGTGTTAATAAGAATTGACCCGTTAAAAGCCTGGGTTGTTACACATATATTCAGAATTGGGTTCTGAAACCAGAATTTCAAAGTCATCTTGCCCTGCATCATCTGTTGCTGTATGTTGCTTAATTTTTTTTCTGATACTGTGAAAGTGTTTGTATTACTTATCTGCATGGTTAGGGACAAGGACTCTAATGCAAAAAGTGGGAAAATGCCTGCCTAACAGTTTGAGAAAATTCTGTAGTGTACAATAAGTGAATATCTTACTGTAGAATAAAAGGCAATTTTTCATGTTTAATTTGTAATTCTTTGGCAGCCTTCTAGTTTTGAGATACTGAAAATGTGGCATTTTTGTAAAGCCTATCCTACCACGTCTCTTTGTTATTTGGTCTTATTTTTTATCTGAACCATGTGTCTTTTGAAACTATACTGCGAATTTCTACAGGTAGTGTTTAGAACTTCATAGGTGTGTATCAGAGATGAGTGACTGATTGCACCTTGGTGTCAGATTTTAAAGACTGTCTTGTCTGTTCCAGAGTGGCATGTTCAAAGCAGAATTGGTTCACCACTTCTTTGCATGGAGGTGGATGAACTGAGTCATGTGGGGCTTACAGTGTGGGAATTTCAAATGAGATTTTTGAAACATAAAAGAGTGATGCCAGCTGAGGAGCTAGACTCTAGCTCCTGTCTCCTTTGTGGGAAATAAAAACTGCAGGTCCTGGTTTTGAAGAGAGTGTTTGTTGCACTGTCCTTTCCAAAAATGACGCTTTGCTCCAACTTTTAGGCAGTTTGCATCCAACTGCTGCCCGCTGTGCTGCAATGGCTGCTGTCTGTATATGTGTAACTGCTTCTCTGAATTGGTTTATTTTTAAATTAAAAGTGGTCTCTGCTCATAATAATCCAAGACATTGGAATAAATCTCCATCTGTGAAAAATGTAGGCACTTTACTAATCAGTTTTAATCCTGTGTACTGCATTTTTAAAAGTTACTTAACTGTACCTATTCTAAAACTCTTTGTCTGTTTCATGCAGTACTTGTTTAGTGTTTTTTTTGTGTAATTTAACCTTTAAATTTAGGCATGGAGGATTGCATGTTATGTTTTGAAAAGTTGGTTCCTCATGAAATTAGGATTAGAAGAAATGTACTTTACTACAGTGAAACTGATCTTAAGACTTGCTCAGAACACCAGTAAAAAAAACCCACTTGTTGAGAAAAGATTATTAATTCACTAAAGTCAAATAAAATAATATAACTAATTGTAGAGCGTGTTCTTTTTGTTTTGATTTTTTTTAAATTGGATTGCCTATTGAAATAGTCTTTCGTAGAAGTTTCACTGTATATTAAATGTATCACACTGTATACTGTATTGGCATGTGCGTGTGGTTTACATATGTGTATATATAGTATTTGCAGTTTAGGTCAGACTGGAGAAAATATACACACGTGTATTGTATGTTTTGCAAACGGCACACAGTACAAACCTGATAACCTGTGCCCTTTATGTTTTGAGCATTATCATGCAAACGTCTTTTGCCAAAACTCACATTTTTTTCCTATTGCAGTTGAATGCACATTTGTCAGAATGTATTAATGCCCCAAGTACCTGTAGTTTTAAGCGTTATGGCTGCACTTTTCAGGTCAGTATATAACAATTATACTTCCCAATTGATGAAAGTCTGCAAATAGAACCTAATTCTTTGACGTGAAAGTTCTGGACTTCTCTAGTTTCGGTTAAGAAAAAGTCATCCAGTTGCACTAAGTGATTATGCAGCAGATGTTTGGTTTTGCATTTTAAAAATAAACAATATGAAAAGCCCACACATTGCTGCAGTGGTTGGGGAATTCAGTTATTAGGTACATCTTGTTGAAATAGGAAGATGATATATTTGAAGAACTTTTTAACTTAGAATAAGAGAAAACTCATTTCTGTTCTTCAGAAAATAAACTAGTAACTTAAGTTGTTTCTATGAAAGTATTTATTTTCTTGAGCTAAGTATGTTTATATTTTCTCTCATATGTATGTCAATATTATTATTAAGGTTGAACATAGGTTAGTGCACTTAAAATGTATTTTTATGTGCATTCATATGTCTCTGTGCACATAGGTGTATAATCAAAGCATAGCGTGAAATTTATTTTTAAAAAAAAAAGGTTTAGATTTTAATCCTGGCAATTCCTGCAAGATTTACAAAAAAACTAAAAAAAGACAAACCTCAGAGTTCAGTTTTAGTAGTAGTATTCCAGTCTTTTCCAGTATTCTGCTTCCCTTACCATGTGTCTTGTGGAATTTGGATGCTTATATAATGAAGAGATTAGTCAGGAAATTTCAGAAACTGCTGACAGGAGAAAATGGAGATATCCATCTAATCAGATAGTGTGATTTATTTGTTAGACCATGATGACTTAGAGACAAGAACTGTAAGCAGCAACACTGCTCAATAAATTACTTCCTGCAGGTATTTCCAGGTTGTTAAATAATGAGCATTCATCATTTTAAGTGTTAACAGTAATGCTCTCAGTGGTAGAACTGATTAGTGCTGTAACCCTGCCCACTGTTCTGTCGTATGTATTGCCATTCATTTTATGTATGTATATGTGTGCATATATGTACATATATCCACATATATATTTTTAGTATTTTATATAGAGTACATACCTTGAGGATCATTGAAACCCTTTCAGTTGCTTTGCACCATATCTGCCATCAAAGCTAATATACTCTGCATTGCAAAACACTTGCTGAGGTAGGTGTAATGCAACACAATACAAATAAAGGAAGTAATATGGTCTCCATCTTATGTACTCTGTATATGATCTATGTGTGTTCTGTAAACTTTTTATATAGTGGTTATTTGTAACAGCATTTATAGGTTATGCAGAGGCAGCATATCTGAATATCATAGAGCAATCATGGTAACATCTTAGGATGACAAACTAGGCATTGTAATATCTCAAAGTAGTTTATAAAGCTGGCAGTTTCCAGTGATGATAAATTTATCTTAAATATTTGTCTTTAATACTCAACTGAGGGAAAACTTAGTGCTTATGAAGCTGTTCATGCAATATAACAGAAGGTTTAAATTATGGTTTGGGGAATTGGACATTTTAGGTTTTGTATCACTCAAGAGTTTTATTGTGCTTTATTTAGTGTAAAGCTACACAGAAGACTCTAAAATACAATTCATTTTTGTAAATCTGGTTCATCTTTATTGTCTCTGACGTATTGAGTACACTGGATGGAGACATATGGCAGTTGTATAAAACACTTGCTGTATTAAATGTATTCCTCACTTTTGTAAATTCCCAAGTAGGTTTCCCTTCTCTCTACAGTTCTGCAATATGCATCCATGAACCAAAATACATAGTGTTGGTTCGATGTCTTGATATACTCTTTCTTTGTAGGTTTAAAAGAAGTGGAATTGGCTAAAATGTATAAATTCTTTGTTGTCACAGGGAACAAACCAACAAATTAAAGCACATGAAGCCAGCTCAGCAGTGCAGCATGTTAACTTATTGAAAGAGTGGAGCAATGCTCTAGAAAATAAGGTATATCTTCTACTCACTTCTAATTTTCATTGATTTATTTAAATCATATAAAAGTATTGGAAGAAGCGTTTTTTTTTTTTTTTTTTTTTTTTTTTCTTTTTTCTTTTC
>VZTO01018854.1:13863-36334 GCA_013400615.1 Syrrhaptes paradoxus
ATTCTGTGATTCTGTAAAAGTCTGAAAAATTTCCATAGCACTTTGCTTTTTGTCTTCCTAGCTGGTCAGACTAGACTGAGAATTACAACATTTTTTATTTTTTAAATGTGCTTAAGAAGTGTTATTTTTGCCAATGTTTGGTTATAATTGAAATAAACTCCTTTGACTTGACAAAAAATAAATAGGCAAGTATAAATGACCGTTTGTCTCAGGAAAAAAATGATTCAAGGAATCATTCCTTAAATATGCCTTTGAACGTTTTTGGTTTTTTTTTTTTTGAGCTTCACATAATCATCTCCCCTAAGTGTTTCTAAATTATGCATGGTTATGCAATCCACAATGCGGTGGGATATACCATTCCTAAAGGCTATTTTCTATAAAGGTACGTCTTGATGAGCACTTGCCTTATTTCCACAGTGGTTTGATTTGTGGTAACTTAGTCTCCTTCTTGCAGCTTAACCAAAACACTGCTGGTAATTTATCCACTGACTACACATGCCATTGCAGCTTTGATTTCGCCTGCTTAAATTAATATACAAGTTCACAAACGGTTATATCTAATTAAGGAGCCAGGCACACCAGCACAGGCCAGTTCATTACTTATCAGCAAGAGACAAATATGGAATGTAAATCAATCCTCTCTCTTCTGCTCACTATCCTGGCACCCTAAGCTAACTCCTCTAGTTACACAGGAGAGCACTGGAGTAGCAAATTTTCATTGTACTGGGTCATCAAGAGTCTTTTCAGTACTTCACTGATAGAACTAACCACTGTGAACTCTGTATTTGAAACAAAATGAGTTGTATAATTTATGAGTCTTATAATTTGCTTTATTTCCCCAAAGAGAATGACACAGCAATGTTTTTTACTTGGTTAGCCTTAAGTATTTAATAGGAAATAGGACAGTGTTGTCAACAGCCAATAGAGTGGTTTTGATTGTATTACATGAGAATACCTTCAGAAAAACTCGGCTGAAGTTAAAATAACAAAATAATATAATAAGTGGACCTAATGAGAAAGGGAGATGATAGATCCATAAATATAACAATAAAAAAAAAAGGTATGTTTCTTATTTTAAAAATAAAAGGATGTGATCATACATACTCTGAAAGCAATTTTTAAGCTTTATGGTCTCACTTGCATGTCCATTTCACAAGGGCAATGAAACAATTTTCCTTAGACAAATTTTTTCATCTTTCATAAAGAAAGTAACTTTCCTCATTCATGATGTTGTGTCAAAACCTTAACTTTATGTGAAATGGAAAAATTATGTGTCATACAAATAATTTAAATTATTTTTTAAAACCCTAAATAAACAAATGCTAACAATGAAATTTTTCAGTTAAAATTCATGGTTTTTTAATGCTGTTAGCTTGAGCTTAAGTGAAAATTTATGTTTTAGAATAAATATAACAGAGGGCAGAAAAGTCAGAAAGAGCTTTTAGTTGTTAAGGATCTACAGTTCTAGGTAGATATATGTGCATATATATATATATATAACACACACACATCCATCCCTCATATTTTAGAATGGTACCACCTCATGAAACAAAGGCACCAAATATATTATTACCTAATAGACACTTGTTTCTTTTAATATTTATTAAATTCCCAGTATCTTGCAGAAATTATGACAATATTTTAGAATAAATTGTTGTATCACAGAAATCCAAAGTGCAGCTCTGCCTGACTTTTTCATAAAGAGTTTTTCATCCAGGAGTTTTCAGACATGTAAACAACTCAAAGTACATTGGGAACTGCAGAATACTGACACTTAGTCATATAAGATGAAGCTAATTTTTTTCCTACTGTAACCGTCATGTCTGTCACCTTTCCAAAACCAAGCACAAACCCATGCAGTAACTAGAAGTTAAGTACGTATTCAAGACTAGGAAATAATGCATACAATGTTTTAGAGGATTAGAGAAAAAGTAGGGCTGATCAAAAGAAGTCAAGAGATTAGATGGCCCACTGGGATAACAAGTGGAGCTTTCAACAATTCCTGCAACCAGGAGTACAAAAGCAGCACACAGATTTGCTTTACACTGAGATAATCTAAGTTTCCAGGCTGCAGTTACAGTCTAACAGAGTAAATAATGCCAGAAACAAGGCTCAGACTCACAGTTCTGGATCTATAGAAGATGTCTTTCTAATTCTGTCCTCAAACTTGTTCTAGGATGTGATAGTGCGCAGTTCGCGTTTTCATGGGGTGGCCCTATGATACTTACAATTGCATTTATAAATTTTAATAAAATTAATTTTTTTAAAGTTTTGCAAAATCATTGTTCTTTTGCTATGCATACCAGCCTGTCTTGTTCTCTGTATCTATTCGTGTGGTCAACCAACAGCTGAGATATTTAGTGGACCAGCCTCCTACACCTTTGTTTTATTTCTCCTGTCCCTCCCTCATCATCTTTTTTGTTGTCCAGTTTGATCTGTTCTTTAGAACCTTAGAGCCTTTTCCTAGCTGTCCCCTTGATTCTAGTGTAAAGTGCTTGCTAAATTAGCTAGTTTTATTCATACAAAGTGATTAATTTGCTTCAGATCTGAGCAAAAAATAAATGCAATCATAAAAGAGGAAAGTTTTTCTTATTATCACAAGATGCACTGTTGAAATAGTTACATGAAAACACAAATAACCATATCTACGTATCATATGAAAACAGTCAGATGTTCTTGATAATTTTAATAGATAAAAATGAATTTTATATATTATTTCAGTCAGCTGGGATTTTTAATATGCAAAAGTAACCAGAGGATTGAGACTATTTCCCACAAATAGCTTACCAAGAAACACAAATGCAAGTTAATTAAACTCTTAAAGTTGTAAGTGGCCTGCAATGAAAATATTGAGTGTCTTTTGTTGTAGTATGAGTTTAGTTTATAAAAAAAAAGAATTGCTGCCTCTTGCATTGAAAATGATTAAAATTTAACAGTAGACTAATTCAGTAGAAAAGGAAATAGAGTTATTCTGTATTAGGTACTGAATTATATTACGCTTTTAAAACATATAAGCCCAGAGGGATATTAAAATGTTAATTTGGGTAGTATTTAAAAGGTAATTACTTTTGTACAATAAAATAAGAAGTCTACTGAATACTAATCCTTGTGTCATGTATTTTCTTTGAACTAATGCTATAAAAAATAGAGAATCCATTTGTTTAACTGATTTTAATTTAGATTAATGGAAGACAATCTCACCTACAAAAAAGCCTGATTTTTTTTCAGCTTGGCTCACCTAAGATCCTTAATATATTAAAATTAATGTTAAAGAAATGTGCCTACAATTGTTGGACAGCACTGAACCGAAAGAATGCCAGATAGGAAATTTTAACTCTCCTGACATAAGGGTGGTTTGATTTGTTCAGCACAAACACTGCTACAAAGAACACTGGCTCAGGCCCTACTGAGCAGGATGAGATTGATTGCTCTTAAGCAAAAGATAATTTAATCTATTCAAGAGTTTAAGGAGAGGGCAAACACTCAAAAATTTCAGTTGCATTTCAGACCAGAGAAGATTGTTAGGACCAGAGAGGATATTTTGACCAATCTCTTGAATAAAATAATTTGAATATGGATTTGGATTTGCTTCTGGTTCTATTTAAAGAAGTCATGCGGCACATTGTCTAGGAAAACCTTTGACATTAGTCTTGTTTATTAAAAATGGATGACCTAATATTTCTTCTAAAAAAACCCTGAAGACCTTGGCTAGTGTAGTCAGAATTATTTTAATTTATAAACAAATAATTTTCAATGTTTGTATCTTACCTTCATGCACACACATTTTATTTGTTTCCTTGCAGGGTGCATATATGAATACTATATAGTTGTGTTCTTTTCCTTCAAATGTTTTTTCCCATAATGTGCAGATCACTTTCAGAGTTTTTACTGATAGTGATAGTTCAAAGGCCACAGGCTAGGAAACACTGGTTTACAACCTCTCAACCCAAACATGCTTTAGATAAACCAAACCTTTAGAGTGCATACTTGACATCTATATTATGCTTCAGATGCACAGAGAGGGCATCCAACTTGGAACATTGACAGAAAACAATATTCAGACATTTTATAATGTTTTGTTTATGCAAGTGTTTTATTCCTTTTTTCTCTGTTGTGTCAATGCTTATTTCTTTAGCCAACATCTTCTTCTATAGTTGACTACCTATCTGAATTATTTTGTTAAAAATCCATGTATCTAAGTTGGGTACTTACTCAAATAAGCAGAGATTATTTCCAGATGAATCAAAATAAAACAATAAATGAGACAGGCACATTTGATTACTTTTTTTCAGCTTGTCATAAAAGAGATTTTTAGAAGATAGAGTATTTTGAAACTGCTCTCAAAAAATCAGTCTTACATGTAACCATTGGCGTTTGTCTGAGCAAACAGCATCCTTTACGATTTCAGCCATCAGATTCAGAAAAGACGAAAGACACAAACAGCAACATAAACCATGATGGAAAGTCACATCAGGGAAAAGCCAGTGAAAGAAGAATTTGAGGCAGTAAACATACATACATGGTTCTCCAGAACAAATGGAAATCAAACAGGCAGGTTATACCCACATTGTCAGCCTAGGGTCACTAGCCAGCGCCTGAACCCAGATGTACATCCAGGCTGTGTACCACAAGATTGAGTGCTTGTTTCCTCCACAAAGCTGTTCCCCCTGCTGTGCCCACAGGAAGAGACACCAGGTGCATCAGCACTGAGAGAGACGGGGCACATGCCAACATGCCTCACCCACTCTGGAGCACACCACAGGGCACTTCTGCTTCCCAAAGCACAAATTGCCCAGGAACAAGGGCTCAGTGAGCCTACAGACCCACATCCAAAGTCAGGTCACCACGCTTTTTCCCAGGGCACACCAGGTCACACCAGGTCACAATTAACACTTTTCCTGGAGAAGTGTCTCCTGTGGAGGGTCTCATCCAGCTCCCTGGGGAGGTAGCTGGTGGGAATGGAGCAGAGTCAAAAAGCCTCACCTTCCCTGTTCCTATCTTTCTCATTATAGCTGTTGTTTCTCTGGGAAGAAAGGAATCTTTGTGCTCTTCTAGTTCTTAATCTATTCTTGCCAAGTTAGACATCCATTAACCATTACTTAACTTTAAGCAAGAATATTCTGAAATTATTTCTGATGAAGTTACAGCCAGTTTCTTTCACATGGTGAAACTTAGGTTGATCTATGCTTAAAACGAGAAATGCCAAGAACATTTCTGCTCTCCTAGGCCATTTACATATACCCACTCCATATACATTAGTTTGACATTTACTGCTCTTATTCTGTCAGCAGAATGTTGATGTGATTTTCACTCTTGCTATTGCAATGTCACAGTTATAACAGCGCTATAAGCGGTGCAGTAGATTTACAGATTGAATAAAATATGATTTCTGAGGAGTAATTACTCGTAGGAAATGAAATTTTAATAACAATTTACAACTGGATAGCAATTAGCTAAATAAAATTATTTTATTCATTATCATAATTTATAGATGAATAATTGAAGAAAAATGCCCAACTACAAGCTTTACTCTCATCTAAAACATTACAAAGATTAATATATGGAGAGTGATCAGTTTCCTGAAAAGGGCAGCAAGGGCAAGAAGAAACAAGAGGGAAAAACAATAGAAAAACTGCTGCCTGTTTCAAACCACTTAGACCTTCCACACTGAAAAAGCTTGCTTTCAGATTTGAGTCTGATAACAAAGTGAAACCAAGATTTAGTTTTGCCACATGTATGACCAACAAATTGTAATTTTTGAACTGAAATACGACATATCTAATATAAACTCAAATGCTTTTTCCCATAAAAGAGCACTACTTTAAGAGCAGAAAGAGAAACTATTCCACCACCAAGTTGGAAGACTTTGGTAATTTGGTACTTTATCTAGAAACAGCTAAGGGTTGGCCCTCTTAGGGTAAGGATCATGGTAAGGATTACTGTTGTGACACTGTAGTGACTGTTATAAACACTATTTTTTTTCTATAAAATGCCCACAATATAATGCCCTTTCAACAAAAATAGAGAGCTTCACTGAGATCTTTGAAAGAAAAGAGCAGAGATGCTCATCTCTAGGAATGAACCCCAAAACCAGTAGGCATATGCCAGTTCCAGAAAGTAATTTCAAGGATAACATAGAGTATTATACTACCTAACTGAAGGAAGCTTTGTTGCTCCCAGATCCCACCTGAGGCCTCCAGCCCGTCCTCAGACACTGCAGAAGAAGCCTATATACCTAACATAGGCATTGGCATTTTGTTTGGGGCATCAGGCACCTAAGAAGTTAAGCCCTACCTTGGATTTGATACAATTATTTTCAAAGTATGCTGGCAGAAAGGTGGATGAATAAATGGATATTATATTACCAACTTTAATTAACAAAAAAGAAAACATACTGTTCTCTCTGAGGGTTGACTAAGATGTAACAAAAATTTTTAAGTCAGTAGAGCCACTGTGCAGCTAGTACAGGGATAAAAATATTATTTTACAGTGGATGTTTATATTCATTAATATAGCTTACCAGGGAGTGACTTAAACCTTAATTTGCAGCTCTTCATTTTGGTGTATTTGAAGACACGTTTCTATTAGCAATAGTAGTAATTTCTTTGTTACGATGCATTTTGGAGTTATGGTAAGTAATAAAAATTCCCAGTGTTACTGATAACTTGCACATAGATAGTGAACTTCTGTAAAATGAAAACCAAAATCGACCAATATGTGTATTTGAGCCATTTATCTAAAGCCTTTACTTCTATGTTCATCCTGCTACTTTTCAAAGGCTTTAATGCTATATGTTGACCAACTCTTCATATAAAGTACTCACTGGATCTAAAAGTTTTGATCCGTTATGGATCTGTTATTGATTATGCAATTAAAAACTGAGAAAATTGATTTATTCAAAATCACGCTGAGATGATCAGTAGCTATGTGTTGCTACACCCACTACTCTGCATCTCAGAGCATGCCAAAAGATAACTAATGCCATTGTTCATATAATGTCATCCTACATGGATGCATATATTCCACTCAGAAAATTGTCTCTCTTAACAGGTCATTTCTTCATAAAGTTTCTCGATGTGTTTTTGCAAGTTTATTTTCTAACCTTATAAGATACTGATGTTTCTTATCAAAGTCTCTTATTTTTTAGGACTCTCCTGGAAACCACTTATCTAGATTTATTGCTATGCTTTACTTCTAAGTTGTCCTTGCACCTCCAGAGCATTCTTTTCCAGCCCAACTCAAATACCCAGTCCAACCTCACCACTATAAAGCCAGGTCCTATAGCTGGGACAACTTCCCTTATGCTGCAGTTCAGTCACTGTGACCATGACCAGGAGTTGACATTTGCCATGCAAAAGTAACCAATCATTTATTTTAAAGATGATCTTACAAGATTATTTATTAATTCAGTTTCACCTCAGCAAGACTAGGATCTCTTTGTCCTACAAGCTTTATGAAAATTCAGACAGTTAATTTCCTGCTAAAAAAAGGCAGAGTGGGAAGGGAATTTGCTGTAGGAAGGTCTGCAAGGAGGAAGGCAGGCCAGATAAACCCAAAGAGGGAGCCCAGAGAGGAAGCCCAGTTTAGAGAGGGCTGAGACATTGTGACTGTGTTCTGACTGTTTAGTACAGCGTAAGTCTATGCTCCAATTTACAAATACACTCTCAAAATGTAAAAGTTAGGTTTCCTCACATCTAAGTGATGGCTGGAACTTCACAAGACTTTAATAAGAAAGCACTGATATTTCACCCGTTAATGAAAAGCTGAGTAGATGCTATGAACATTAAGCACAACCTGAAAAAATGTAACTTACAGGGAAGGCTTCAGACCAGAGGTGCCATTCAGCCATTACATTAATACTGATATGGTATTTCTTGCTTCAGTGAGCCCTTATAAAAGATGTTCTGCATCCTAATGCTCAGCATTTGGAACTCACAACAGAAATTGGGAGAACTCTGTTATTTAGACTTGTCCTAGAGAATTACCCCTGAACTCTTAGCTAGCCACAAAAGTTTAGGTGGCAAAAATCCTGTCACAGAGCATGATTGAAGCTAACAAAGTACCTTCTGCATATCATATATTAATAGTATCCACAGTGTAAGCTTGGATTTATCAGGATAAATCTATGTAACAGCTCCAAATACAGAAAAATACGATATTGAAAACTTGAGAACTAACAGCAACTTTCACTATGTGCAGCCTTTTATGCTTCTGATCCAATGCAACTTTTCTGGGTGAAAGATCTTCAGACTGTTAAGCATTATAAGCTTTTACACCAAAGCTAGTTTCAAACTGTTAATCAAAATTATTCTGTTGCCTCAAAGGAACACTTTAGCCTTTCAAATGCTCCCTTTAGAGCTGTCCCAGATAACTGACAGGGTGAAGGAACATTGTTTAGTTTGTAAAATTTTACATAGAAAAGGGTGTAAATAGATGGAATTTTCTCCATTTCCATTAATTGGCCTAACTAATTAGCTGGTTAAACAGTGCAGCAGGTTGCAAAATTCACACCTAGAAGAAAAATAACCTGAATGCGCTCCAACAACATATTTCTCTTTATCTGCTACAGTTCTATAAATTGCTGCTCATACAGATATACTTTTTTTCCATTTAGACTTCAAGTTCTTATCTGCAAGTTACAGTCTGTAGAGCCTAAACCGTGGTTTAGTGAACAAAGTAGCAGAAAAGACTGACTAGTTCTGATAAAACACAGAGAAAGATTAAACCTTTATTTGAGAAAATGGTCCTGAGATTACTTGGGATAAAAACTCATGTGGGTATCTCTGTCCTCCAACTGACATTTGATAAGCATTTCAGTCTTTTAAATTTGTAGTACAGAATTTTATTCCTTGGCTAGCAAAGGCTATGAAAGACACAGGAGCACATCAACCCTTGGTGAATTATAGTGGAAACAAACAGCTGTATCTTTTGCCAGTACCATACAAATTCATTTGCTGCCTGGTTAATTTGAATCCAAGAGAACCCGAGAAGCAAACTGGTTCCAGGCATTGTTTACTAGGAGATGAAGGATTAATTTTGTTGCTCTCATAGGAAGAGATAACCAGAGCACGAATTTTTTTCATTATGGACTTTTTTTCAGCATATAAGTAGCTTAAGATGGTGGGCCAATGATTGATAAAATACATTATGGCTAGCATACTTGAGTCTGGGTGCAAACTTTCTGCATCCCTATTATCCTGTACACAGTGTTAGCAGCCATTGGTAAGTTCTAGTTTATGCTGGTTATGAAAGGTCACTAAGGACCAAACTACAAAAAAGTTTCTCCTCCTACACTTCCTTTGATCTTCCATGATGATGATTCAGCATGAAAAAAGTTATACTTCCAGAAGATCACTTCCTTTAAATTATTCTAAAATTTGCCAGTTAAACCAAGATGCAGTGATTGTGCAATACTGTTAGACCAAATCTCTAAAACATTTAAGATTTAAACTAGCAAGCAAAAGATCTTTGTTTAAAAGATCAGGTTTAGTCTTTGCATTTGTACTTTCTTCTGTCTTTCTAAAGGAGTAATTAAGTCTCATGAATTATAAATTATTGACCTGTACTGACTTGCACATGAATTGCTTTGAACTTTGCTGACCAAAAGGATATGATATAGATGTTCAAGAAGATATATAGTTTAATAAACATGTATTCAGAATCTTAAAATGTAGGTTTTGTAACAGGTGAATGATATTTCTAATTAAAGGTTAACAGATCTGAGCTACAGATTAAGGCTGTCTTAACTGATGTTATATGTCAAACTGTTTTAGGATGGAAACTGAAATTTAATGAATTTGAAGAAAACCATCATTTTATAACTGATTCATTATGTAACACAAAGGAGAAAGGATTATAAGTGTTTTGCATTTCAAAAACTAACTGATTTATTAACCTATGGTAATAGGATCTGTAGTTAATGAGCTGAATTAATGGTTTCCTGGTCCCTCTGTCCTTCAGTGTTTCAGAGCTCACTGGTAAGAATTAATTGCACAATTTGTCCATAGATTCAAAGAGGAAAATGAACTTTCCTGGTTTTACAGTGAATTAAACTGAGAAACCTCATTTTTTGTCATAAAGAAATCTCTTGCATCAAAACTGTGATTACATTAAATGCTTTTCTAGCAGAGTATCATAAAACAAAAACCTCGTTCACCTTCTATTGAGCTTGCTATGTTTTTGGCTCTCAGCACTTCAGTTTAGCATGTATTCTGGGGATTTTTGTGATGACAATCCCAGATCCAAACTTCACCATCAGCCCAAGTACAATGCCTCCTGACTGGCAAGATGTGCAGAACAGGTCAGGATGGGAAAAGCAGGTAAAGATAGAGGTTGCAAACACTAAATACAGCAAGTAGTTTGTCAAAAAGCACAGTACACAACAGTCAGCAATTGAAACTCAAACACATCATTCCTGCAAGGCAAGACATGTGCAAGTAGCATGATAAAGCCACTCCTGTGTGCTGACCCATCACAGCGACACAGGTCAATGCTCCTCCCAGACAGCTTCAGCCTCCCGCTTGCCTGGCCTGAGCAGCGTTTTCTTGCTTCTGCTGAGTTATTGCATGTAGCTGCTGGGGGGTTATATATATACAGAGTTGTGTCCACATAGAAATAATCTAAAGCAAAAAAAAAATCATTGGATCTCTTAACTCTGAATGAATGTTGAAAAATAAGCAACACTTGGAGTAAAATGGAACAATAAAATGTGGCATAAACTGAATATCAAATTCACCTCCTTCATTCAGTTAACAGGATAGACTACAAGGTGTAATAAATCCCTGAACATGGATGCTATAGGTCCCCACAGATGGCTAAAAGTACGCTACATCTTGTACATTAAGCACTATATATGATTGATCAATAGGATAAAGTAAGTGAAGCTTAAAATTAAAGAATGTGCACATAAGAGTATAACTCATGATGAAAGCAAGGAAACAAATGCAGCCTGAACTAAAAAGAGACCAGACGCTAGAAGATGAATATGGCTGAGAAACAGGTACATACGGTGAAAACAGAAGAGCACAATTAATTCTGTAAAAGGTATGAAGATTGATACAGATTACCAGGAACCTGGAGATGTACAGGTGAGAGAAGAACTGAAATACAATTGCCGGCCTTCCCAGAATAGAGACAGCAGGCTTGCCAGGGAACTCTCCTGCATTTTTCTCAGGACTATTGAACCTTTAGGTGTTGGGCATCAAATAAACCTACCTGAAGATGAGGTTGCCCAAAATCTGGGCAACAGCAGAACTCACTGCATATTGAATTTTTATCCAGTACTGCTATTAGGCTTGACTGAGAGGAAGACTTAAGGAAACGTCCCCCTTAGAGGGTTTGAGATACAGCACTTTTACGTGATGCAAAGGTCCATGCTGCAAAGGTTTGAGTGAGGAGGAACTCCAACACCGAGACAACTTGGCTCTGGAAAATTCTTAAATGGATCTGTTGCTCTACCCACTGGCTAGTCATCTGAGTGGCATTGTGCATGTGTGTATGTATGTATAGATATTAATATATATATATATACACAATCTCACATCTAAAAGGCAGGCAAAGAACATTGTTCTACTTCAGTAAACTATTTAAGAATATAATTCCATCATTAGTAAGCAAAGCATATAAGCATGTGTTTAATCATGTGTCAGTCTTGTTGAAATCAATAACGCTAAATGGAGCTCAAGTGGTCTGATGACACAGAGCCCCAGTTATCAGGGAATAATGAGGGAAGAGAGGAGGATTAATTCAGCTGTATCTGAGACAACTTCTGTTTGACATTTTCTTTGAGGATCTTACTTCAAAGGCCTAAATAAATATAAAAACATCCGTGTGAGATCATAACTATAAGGTTCTCTCAGCACTAAAACAGCAAAAAACAACTGGGCAGCTATTTCTAATCCAAAAAGCACTTCTGGTACCTAGAGTGTCTATAATGGAGGTATTCATGGGAAATGGGGAAAGATACACTTTAAGGCTTGATCCTAGACCAATGAATTTTTATAAAACAACTCAGAAAGTAGATTTTTATATAATTTTTGCAATTTTAGGGGGGTTTGGTTTATGATTCTTAATAATTCATTCTTTCTCTGTTATCTTTTTGCATATGTCAGCTAAATTTAGAAAAGCTCTCTTTTGTGGTTTAAACTGTTAAGATATTCATGTTTTTCATTCAACTTGCAGTGTAACATTGCCATACATAGTTTAACCACCAGTTAAATTATTTTTTAAATTAACTTAAATAATACATAAAAAAGGTGAACTTAGTCATATACATGAATCCTAACAGCATTATTATAATAAAGGTGATAGTCTTAAATATTTTGTGAATATTTGAGAATAATGGATATACGAACAGGAAGATAAAAAGGAAATCATAAAAGCAAAGAAGCCTAGAAATCATTTAGCCATTCAGGCAGAAGCAACCTTCAAGTGGCATAACTTTGCACCAACAGTGCTAGTTCTCAGGATGAGATAACCATGACTGGGAAACTAATTTTTTCATTTCTTCTAGGAAAGCTTTTCAGTGGAGAAAAAATATCTGCAGACGAACAATTTTCTGTACAGAAATAACCCCAGGTGACAAGGTGATACACTACTATTGTTACGTTCCTGAAAGCAGTTCACAATTAGATACATTCAAAGTCAGCTTGCATGTGCTAAAATTAAATAGCCTCAGATAAATTACATTTTGTTTTTGTAAACTACAGCTACAGTTTGCTCTTCTCACAGCAGTCTTAATGATATTTCACTGGTAGGTGACAAAACAGCCTTCAGATCTTTGAAGTAAATTAATTTATATATGTCACAAGTGCAGATTCAGACACAATTCTTCTGATAACAAGACCACATTTAATGAATGGTCAACTCTGGGCATTTTGTGACGCAACTGCGCCATTTCAGATGGGAAAAAAAGTCTCATTATTGTCACAAATATTTTGTAATAGTTCTGAAATGTCTAAATTTCTCTCCACTTAATTCATAACTTCAACCCTCCATCTGGATCTACACTTTCAGGCTTTTTCCAAATTTTGATGCTTTAATTAGGTATTTTGAAAAACTGCACCGTCTTTTCTGTCATTCCACCCCTATCTGCAAGATCTCATCATGCTATTCTTAAAATTACCTTTTTTAGACCTTAACTCTAGCAACCTTTTTTTCTCTATTTAAAACAATGCCACTGAAACCATTTTTTTTAGATCCTCTACAATTCTTCATTTAATCCCTGTGCTGGTTGTCCTTTTACCCCTGCAAGTCTTCTCATGTCCCATTAAGTCCTTTTATCATTTAATCCATCCAAGTAGTAGTTGATTATCCCATTGTGATGTTAACCTCTGACATCACCATGCCAGCATCCTTCATCTGTATTGATGACCCATCAACTTCACCTCTTGGCTTCTCTCATAAGAGAAACTTTATGATTTTTCTCCTGATATTTTTTCTGCCTGAGAAGATCTCCCTCAAAAACATCCTTGACAATCTGTTAGTTCACCTACACACATTGTAGAGATAAAACCGTCAGTTACTGCTTAACAAGAAGATGGAATTGTTATATTGATCTCCTACAGGAATGCAAGGAGCAGCTTAGAGCACAACCTTGAAAAATGCTAGGTAGAAACCATAACTCATTTGCCTTCCCCAGGGACTCTGTGCCCACTTATGAAGAAGTAGCTCTGATGCTCCTTTAAAAGTCAGAAGTCTAGTTCTAAAACACTCATCGTGCTGCCCCAATGCAGAGGGTGAACTGGTGGCCTTTAAACTGGAGTGAATTAATCTTATGTTCTAAGCAACAATATCATAGAATCACAGAACAGCCCAGGCTGCACCCTAGGAAGGAGAGTAGAGTGCCAGCAGAGAGGTGGGAACAGATAAAAATAACCGGAGGACGAACAAAGCTGTTAATCTTCATTAGCTCACTTTTCTTCAATTTGTACTTCTGATTTTCTATCTAAATGAGTTTAATTATGGAAGGTATCAGTTTCTGTTTTCCATAAGTCAGCTAGACAGCTGAGGGCATGCTCTCCTACATAATCAACACTTTTTCTCAAACTGTACTTCTGGGCATAATGTTTTACCCACTCTAATTTGTTCCTATCAATAAAGTCTGATGCATCCAGGAAACTGTGGGTGTTCCCTAAAATACCCTAATATTTTTACGTGACCAATTGGTAATCAACATTTATAGGGAAATAAACTACAATATACGGGATTCTTGTTATGGAGAATGGAACCCATAAAAGTATAACATTTCTTATGTAATATAGCCAGTATATTCAGTATTATACTATAAATACACATTTAATCTTGTAAACATGAGTAATGAGGATCTCTAGACAGACATTTGGCTACTCCCAAAATTTGTAGGAGCGGTACCACAATGCTCATACATTAAATATGCTCTCATCCTGCATAGTCCAAAATCTGTGGGGTCTGAACGTGCAACAGCCTTGCACAAACAGCCCTCATGCTTAATTAAGTGGCCATGCAGCACAAGGGGAAAAGATGCATCCTGCATTGCATACAAGCAGTAGAGGAGGATTCATTATGAAAACACAGGCCTGTACAAATTTCATGGAATAAAACTTAATTTTCTTTAAAAAAAATGTTCAGAAAGCAAATGATAAGTGTATATTACTATTCCACCTGCCATTTGATGTATAGCTTTGACTTTGATGGGTACTTTGCCCCAAAAAGGGCATATAAACAGAGCTGTAGATGCTGTAGTGTCTGAAGAGACACACAAGCATTTATTAGTAGGAAACACTGAAGAAAAACTACTCTAATGTTTGTCTCTTCTCGTTGTTATTCAGCTCAGTGCATAGCTA
Source organism: Syrrhaptes paradoxus (assembly GCA_013400615.1). NCBI lineage: Eukaryota > Metazoa > Chordata > Aves > Pterocliformes > Pteroclidae > Syrrhaptes > Syrrhaptes paradoxus. The sequence goes on from VZTO01018854.1 coordinate 28,686, forward strand.
CCTTGCAAACTAGGCTTTCAGTTCCTTTTTTATGATGTTTAATTAGAATTTAGATCTGAAATAAGAAATTCGGATACAGAGAAAAAGTTACACAGAATGAAAAACGTTTTCAGGTGTACTAAAACTTAGCTCTTGCTTGTGATTCTTCTTCACTATACTGAAGACATTTGCTGAAATGCCAATATTAACTAACAGCACCAGTAGAAAAACAAAGTGTGCCTGCAATGGAAGCAATGCTGAATGGGCACAAAGATCTGGAAGAGGACCAAAAAGTATATATAGCTAATTCAAAGGGGGAGAAATAAGAAAGATCTATACTCACCGGCTATCAATTAAGGAAAATATATTTATGGTATCTCACAAGATTTTGTGTTAGTTTTTTTTTTCCTTGTTTTCCGAGAAGATTTGCTTATTAGGGAAATTGACATTGCTCAGTGTAAAAATTAAGCCAGATAAATTCTGCCTCTTCGTTTGGTCCTTCTACATGTGGGTAGCAGCTGTATCCATTGAACAAACTACATCTCAAACTCTGCACAGGGATTACTTGTAGCTCATCATTTTTTCCGGTAGAGATAAAACAGTTGGGAAATCTGAGACATACTAGTTCTGTCCTGCTCTGTTCAGTCAACTTTACTAACCCCTGCTTTGGGAGCTAAAAACTGTGAGTAGTGGGGACATCCAGGGACAGGGAATTATGAGGCGCTCTCTCTGCCTTAGATTCATATAAGATGCAACACAGCGTTATTTGTCAGGTACTCCCATCAAGCTTTGACACAATGCTTACAACATACATTTGTTTTATATGTTAGAGCTACACTGCAAAGCTAGGATAGAACATGCAAAGAAATACAACTGGAATAAAAAACCCAGTTGCAAAATAATTACACTTCTGGAAAAGAAAGGCAAAAACAGAGAGAATGGCTCCTAGGAGAAAGTTACAAAGGCAAGAGCAATTAACTTTACATTTACTGTTTATTCCATATGAGGAAAAAAGTATAGAATGTACAGAAAACAAAATAAAATCCAACCACACACTTTACAGCAGTCCTCAAATGCAAAGATTTCCCCTTGACACCCTTTTCCCAGCAGCTCATTCTGAAACCAATGCCCCAAGCTCATCTCAGCACAGCAGAGGACAGAGAGCAAACCATGCACTTCCTTCTGTCTAACACAGCTCCAGATTAGGTTGGTGCAAACCAGCAGCTTCTACATCATGTATCAATCACAGGAGCACAAACAAGCTCTGCTCCATGTATCCCCCACTCCTTTCCATAACCTAAATGCAAGGAGAACATGTTATGTGCTAAACCTGACAGCAAGGAATAAGAGCTGTCTTCTGCTCTTCTCCATGATGCCTTAAGATCACTTCTGCTTCTTCAAACATTTGAATTCAGAAATGTTGCTGTGGTACCTCCTGACTAATGTGGCTGGGTGCCTCCTGCCAGGGATGCCAAGTCTTTGTGCAGGTTATGTTTCTGTGCATGTGGTGAGGGAAGCAAGACACATTTGGAAATGCCTCTCCAAGCATTTGTAAGCTACATGAGCCATAAAATGCCATGATACATGAGGAAAGTAAAATGCAATTCCTACAAGGCATTACAACAGCACTCTTCACCTACAGAACCCAAGGAGCCTTTTGTGTGTAGAGTAAGAAGTACTTTTTATGAAAGAAAAATAGCCAGAAGAACACAGTTAAAGGGAGCTGCAACTGGTGTCTCTTTTACTTTCATCGCACACAGGAGTATGAAATCAGGCCACTTAAGGGAGGCTGCCATCAGTTCTTGTATTGCTGTGTGTTTAACCAGGAAATGCTGATCCTGAGAGAAGCCAAGTCATTTGTACTTCACTTCATCTCCTTTGTACTCGGGGAATTAAGACGAAATCTTACCGCTTAAGCAAGCGTAGCCCTTCTGAGGATGTGTAACTCTAAATCCTACCTCTATTTGCAAAAGTATATCATAGACTGAATGAATAATTTTTTAACAATAGCAAATTTAATATGAAAAGGCTGCAATTGAATAATTTGTTTTCCTTTTCTGTTTCTTTATTGTGACTAGTACTTATACTAAATGTATATGGTGCATGGGTATTGTACGCACCCACAGTGAGCCATATATAGTTTGAACTGCTTTTTGCACACATCAGACTGCTTATCCGGGAGACCTCTGGTCTTTGCAGAAAGACTGACTTCAATTGTTGCCTGTAAATCTCTGAACTTTCAAAATAAACTCATTTACAGGATTCACAGTGACCTACATTATTATGTGAGAGATACTCCATCAGTAAGCAGCTACGTTCATTTTTTTTAATGCTCAGCAAAAGAAATTTATTGTAGCAAAATGACCAGTTTTACTATATTTTATTATCTGGGAATTATTCCAAGTGAGTAAATGTTGAGGAGCTGAATTAATAGGACCTCCTTGATGATTCTTGAGGTCTTTTCCAACCTTAATGATTCCATAATTTAATTTATCATTCCACAGTTAGTATGATTTTGTAAAGATTTCTGAATCATCCCTGGAGTAGTTTGCCCAGGTGACAGTACTTCAACTTTAGCCTCAGAACAAACCAAAATAACATAGCTGCTCAAGATAAAATATTAATGGAACAAAATGAGTGATAGAAGTTTCAAGAGTATCTGGACAAAAAAAGTAAGGGTCTTTAAGAAACTGCCTTCCTACTTTTGCAGACATGCTTATCATCTTTTTTGCCTCCAAACACAGAGTATGGAATCCATCATACGAAATGATCCTATTTTTAAATGTTTAAAAAACTTTAAAAAATTTTATCAAGCAACCTTCTTTGTATGAAAATACCTTCATTTAAGCAAATAATAAAAAATTGAAAAGAACTCAGATATTTTGTTCAAAACACGTGACCACTTCCTAGATCAACATAAAAAAGCTGCATTTCTACCACTCTAACCTAAAATTGCAGCATCTCAAAATGCCTTTAAAGGCATCTTGCCTGTACAGCAAAATAGGAGCAATATCTATGAATGAGTATTAGCCCTCAAAGCACACAAATACACATGCAAGACAATTAAAGAAGTGTTTTATCTAAATCCTGATTTACGGAATCTAAAAAGCTGGCATTGAAAATAACTCGCTTTCAAAATAAATGTTTTCAGAAATAGTAAAAAAGCAATCTGCAATAACGTCCTTGTCTGCAAAACTGCAAAATGAAGCCATAAGTTAAAACAAAAAGAAACAAAAATATGTTCGACTATCAGAAACACCTTTCTTTACTGTTATTGTAATTTATCATAAGGGTACTTCCAGCTTATGCCAACATCCATAGAAGACAATCATGACTATTCTTGAGAATAATTTAAATTGCCTTAATACAAACCCACATGCAGTATGTAAATAGAGTTTTAATCTGTTCATCTTACTCAACTTAACCCTTTCCGGTTATGGAAACATAGGTATGCTTTGTTGCATGTCTGTATGGAACCAGAAAATGATGGCAAGCATAAGCACAGCTCTGAAGCTCACTAGTTAGGGCACTCCTCTAGGAAGAGAGGTAGTTTATGGTTCCTGTTCTGAGAATGTTTCATTTAATTTCTAAAATAGTTCTCAGAGAAGGAACTGGAACTGATTGTTCTCTCCAAGGTAAATTCCCTAACTGCTTGTCTCTGATTTTCTGATCTGACTTGACTGCACTTTCTACACAAGAGAACAGGTGCAAGTGGAGAAGGAAGGGGCTCCCACCTTTACTATGGTACTCAACCTGGTATACTAGGCACAGTCTTCTTGTAGGTTGGAAGAAGGGAATTAATTCTCTTGGATTTAAGAATTTAACTTCTCTTTCCTAAGCCTAAGTTCCCTAAATGCCACATTAATGGATTTTTTCAATAAGGAGTCAAGAGAGAAGCTAGTGCCATGCTGTTTTGAGAGAAACCCAATTCTGTCAGTGAACACTAAGACATTTTCTGAGAGTGATGCACAGAGAGGTTTGCAGTAGCTGAAAACCACACTGTCCACTTAAAACATTTCAAAAATCAAGTAAAAATGTTAATGAACCGCAAGGCAATTTGATTTGGGAAGGCAGAGTTAGATGACACGTGGCTAGAATTGCAGTTGGTGAATTAAAATACTACGCTAGAAAAGTTTCACTTGCAGAAAAGCTCAGAAGTATTAAATTAGCACTCAGAGGCACTCATTGACATTCCCATGGTAGCTTTCTATGAAATGCAATGTCCTTTGCAATATACTACACTGTCAAATAAAAGCCAACATATCAGCTTTCCCTAATTTTCAGAACTTCTCTTCCTAAATTATTAAGTAAAAGTGTGATTAAGCTGAATTTGAGAGGCAGCACAGAGATACAGAATGCTTTAACAAACAACCCTTGCTAATGTGAGCTCTGCTAAGCAGAAATCTTTACAACTCGTAGCTCAAAGATGAGGTATTATTTTTCTCTTTTCGTCAGCTATACTGACTATTTCTGTCAATTCTACAGTCCTCAGGGAGGACTGGTGGATCCAGCCAGTGGCTCAGGGAACTGGGGTTGTTTAGTTTAGAGAAGAGGAGGCTGAGAGGAGACCTTATCACTCACCACAACTACCTGAAAGGAGGTTGTAGTGAGGTGGGTGCTGGCCTCTTCTCTAAAGTAACTAGATTTGAAGGGGGATGGGGCTGTAACGGGGCTTGCAGCAGTGGGGCAGCACTGTAGTGTTGANGATTTATTGTTACAAGCTCATTTGCAATCAGGAGTCAAAGACAGTAATCAAGCAAATGAGCTCAGTCAGAGCACCCTGCTACTTTTGATCTTTTTCCCACAGAAACTGCAGTGAACACTGATAATCAGATGTTCTTGTGAGCAGGAGCAAAAGAAGAAACCATAAATTTGTGTAAGAAATGACAAAAATGTTATTTTAAGCTGAGTTTAAAGAACTATTTACAGGAACAAGCTCAAGTAATCATTCCATGTGGGAGACTACTGCAGAAATATTAATCTGTAACAACATTACACGTCATCAACATCCAAGTCTTTCAAAACAATCCTAAATCACATAAGTCCCTCTTTTTTTTAAATTATTTTTGTCGGAATTGCAAATCTGCCTGAACCCTTAGACATTCTATCAGTTTTCTTATGCTCCCTTTGGCTGCCTGAGAGCCTCCAGCTAATGCAGGTTAGTAGGTGATGTTTTCTGTTGCACCTTGAGTTGGCAGTTTACACTGTCTAGCATCTATAAGATCAGAAAACAGGAATAGCTTTATGCCAAAACTAGTCAGGGAAATGAGCAGAGCTCTTCAGAAGTAGTTAGCTTAGCCTATTTCAGATTCCAGGTTCACTGTTTTATAGCAGTAGCTCATGAGAATATGCCACCTTAGAAAATGATATGGAGTTTTTTTGCACCCCTTGACTGCCTGTACTTTTGGAGGAGGTGTGAGGCAAGATTAGTAGCCTTCAGTCTCATAAAACACAAAATGTTTTATTGTACTTTTTTATTCTGTGGTTCGGTGTGTGGAGGGGGTAAGGCAGGATGAAGCTTTGCCTCCTGCAAGTTGTAGAAAAGCCACACTGAAAGTATTCATATTGCTTCCAAAACTACAAGCTTTGTTAATCCCAAGTCCTGAGAGAGACTCATGTAGACAAATGAAAAGAGAAAAATAAAAGAGAAATATTTCTCCTTCAGGCTTGTAACAGACTGGCCACTGAGACTCGATGACTCATGACTGAAGTCACAGTGAATCATCAGGCTGAAATCTTGCTCTCACATGGAAGAGTGGACCAGAGAAAACTCCTTTACCCTAACATAAAGATCAGTGTAGAGCAACTTCAGATGAACAAACAGAATAAAATCTTGCTGTAGCCATGAGACATGCCACATAGTTGAGTTGGAGATTATATCTACTGGTTAGGAAGAAGCAGGCACACATTCACAGACACAAAAAGCCAACCAGACAAATCCATGCTGCCCCAAACCCAGAGAGCAGCTCTGGCTTTTACAGGATGCAAACCCTTCAAGGGCCTGTGAATCTGCAGAGCCTTAACACAGCTCTCAAGAATCAGCCAGAACACGCTGAACAATTTGAACACCTGCCTGTTTGACAGCCCTACATCCACAGGGAGTCCAGCTCTTGGAAAATCGGTTACATAAAGAGCATAAACTAGTGGTTACCAAGTATTATCATGGGTATATAATTCTCAGGTTTTTTAATCTTACATATAAATAGGTGACTAAATAAATCCCACAGTGAGGAAGTCGATACAGGAGAACATTTAAGAATTATAACAGAAGGAGTTTTAAAATTACTGAAACGCTGAAAAAACCTTATCCTGGTTTAGATTTATAAAGAGTACACTAGTTGCATGATTCCTTTCAACAAGTTGAAATGCTCAACTGAACAAACATATAGTGACTATTTTCCCTTCCTGTCCTCTTATTTATAGACCTTACCACACCTATACCCTAAGTCATTATAAATAAATGGTGCCTTTTCAGCTCCTATTTGTCAGACCTCTTTTGTTGACACCTTAAGTTGCTACTGTTCTTTAGCATTTTTCCTTCCTGTTCTTATCAGTTTACGATAATAGCATTGTTATAACTTTTAAAAAAGTTTATGTTTAATTTTTTCTAAATGGCTCAGCTGATAATGACCTCTTTTTCTTTTAGGGCATTATAGAGCAGGTTGTATTCTTAATTTTACCGTTTAATCATGTGGCTAGTCCTGATGAAATAGTCAAGGCTGATAGCCAGAGATTTGCATTCTGCTGGCTCCTGGATTAAGATAAACACGTTGTATGTGACTATTTTTACTTAGGATACGATGTAGATATCCACAGCTTTAATTTAGTTCTCCAAATTAGAAATTGAACTGCTTAGAGACCTAGTGTGCATGCTACCTGATGGCACAGGTTCTTTCTCCTGTTGCCAAATATTCTGCATTTTCTCATCCATGATCATCTGCATATTTACCCCTGCTTTTGGTTTTGTGATTTTCTTTAGATGCATTTTGTGGTTGTTTTTCTAATTAATATTTTTAATTTTTATTTTAAAAAACCCCAAACACAACGCATCATTTGGGAAAAGAAACTCAAAAACCAAAGCGCAGCAAGCAACATGCAGTCCTCTAATGCTTTTGTTTAACAACAACAAATTAAATAGGTGAGGTACGATTTGTGCTTGTGCTACTTCAAATGTTTACAACACAGAGTTGCTTAGCAAGCCAGATACATTCATGTGTTGAAAAAGTGGCTGTAGGGGTCTTGGATGGAGCCTTCCTTCCCTTCTGTAGCCATGATATTAAGTATTTAGTTTTTGCAACTGTGCATGTGTTTATGTGCTTCTGTATCTATACTAGTGCAGAAGCCTTTTCTGCACTTCCCATACACCATGTCAAACACCTGTTCTATTTCCTGTATCAGTCCTGTGTACTTTGGGGATGAAGATCAAGCTCCACTCTACTAATCGATTTCTCGCTGCTGTCTCTAGGCATATCAGGGACAAGAAGGTCATTAGAGGCAGTCAACATGGCTTCACCAAGGGGAAGTCATGCTTGACCAACCTGATAGCCTTTTATGAGGACATTTCCAGGTGGATAGATGATGGCAAAGCAGTAGATGTGGTCTATCTTGATTTCAGAAAAGCATTTGACACCGTCTCCCACAGTATCCTTGCGGCTGAACTGAGGAAGTGC
>VZTO01018854.1:36938-63485 GCA_013400615.1 Syrrhaptes paradoxus
AGCACTGGAACAGGCTGCCCAGAGAGGTTGTGGAGTCTCCTTCTCTGGAGACATTCAAAGCCCGCCTGGATGCGTTCCTGTGTGATCTGATCTAGGTGTTCCTGCTCTGGCAGGGGGATTGGACTAGATGATCTTTCGAGGTCCCTTCCAACCCCTAACATTCTGTGATTCTGTAATCAGCCATAGACTTGCATCCTTCAAACTCTCCTTATTATTAAGGACAGCCGTTGCTCATTTAGGCTGGCGGTAAAAGAGAAGAGACTTCTAAAATAACAACAAATGTGACAGGATCTGACCCATGCATCTTTACAAAGCAAGCAAGTAGGATGGGATCAACAAAAAAACAAGAAATAGGAAATTTAGACTAAGCGTTCTTACAGGAGGTTTCAAAACATTCTCAGATATTCCTGTAATAGAAAAGCCCATCTGTTCTATACAAAGCTAATGAAGTCACTTGGCGTAGTATGTCTTTACTGCCCTCCTCATTGTCCTACAAGTCCTTCTCAGCTGATAAAGGGACACCCAAAATGTAATGTTGATTTCCATTTTTACTAAATTACCTTAATGGATTTTAATTTAAGATCTTAAATATTTCATAAATGTTATTATTTCAAAGATCAACAAAGAAGGGAAGCCAAAATTGATCTATCATGAGATACAGGTTACTTTTAAAATCAGATACAATAACAGGGATAATAGCTTCTTTTTCAGTCTAGAAGGCAATTTATGAGCACTAGGAAATTTTGCAGATTGCCTGTGGGTAGAGCTTGGCATCTGTGTAATTATGAGGGATCTCTGAAGTAATTTAAAGGCCAATTGACTGCTTTTAAATAATCTCTTTTAACTGGTGACAATAAAGATATGAGGAGATTTTGTGGCCAAATGAAAGAACTGTATTTCAGTGTTATCAATTCTGGCCCAGCAATTCACAAGCCTTGAAAGTTCATCTGTGAATATATCTTATAGGATATATATTAAAAATGAATCGTAAAATTGATGTTGGAATAGACTAATTATTAATTTTAAAAAGAAATGAAAACATTCTAGAGCCATTGGAGAAAAATTTGAATCATTGAATGCTTTAATTATAGGAAGTAACTCAAAAAGCTTGCCTGGATACAGGGATCAGATCCAGGAAAAGCAGGTTTTCTTGGCATGTTCTTAATTTATTTCTTCATGTATGCCTGCCAGTATTAGCACTCTGGCTATCTATCAGAAGGGAATTACTGTGCACACAACTGTCAGTCTGCTCATAATTACAGACTTCCCCCACACACTCTCTAACACATGCACTGACTCATTCCCAGCATCCAATTTACTGCCTATTGTATTTTAAAAGGCAGAAGAAGCCATTTCCTTCCTTCCTTCCTTCCTCCATAGATTTCATGTTATATGTAATAGAGAGAGATAGATCTCCCTGTCACCTCTTTGGATTACAATAATTCCCTGTAGGTCAGTTCAGTTCTTCTCAATTACTGCATTGCAACCAAGCTGTGTATTTTCTTAGGGTTGCTAACAATATCTTTGGTTATGTACATTAATTAAAGGATTCCACAGTATGACTGAAATAAATGTTCAGTAAAGCTATTTTGAGTATGTGGTTTGGTAAACTAATAAGAGGACTTGCTGACTTTCTCACATAAGAAATACACTGAAGGAGACAATTTCTGACTGCCTCTAGTTCACCTTCTAGCTTTTGCGTACCAGGAATCACACCATTTGACATCCTGCAGCACAAAGGCACTGAAGAGCAGAGTTTAACAGCTAACGAGCATGTTACACTCAGACCTCCTGCACCTATTCATGAAATTCTGATTTTGACCACTAGCACCAGGCAGTGAGGCACAGTGGAGCAGCTGCTAATACACAGGTCCTCCTGAGCGAGCCAGTCTGTTTAAAGTACAAAACCAACACGCCACCACAGCTATGCAAGTGGTGCTGAAAAAAAAACACCAAACCACAGGAAAACCCAACAAATTGAGGACACCCTCCCAGAAAGTCTGTCATTGCCTGTATTGTACGTTGATCTTTCCTACAATGTTCTGTGTAGCCTGTTATAAGCTGTATCAGTGAATGTCTTTCATGCATTATCAGCTGATGAATCCAGAACAACTTCCACCAAAATATCGGCAGAACAAACTATTACAGAAGATATTTTTATTCACAGAAATTTGCAAATGCTTGTATTACTTTTGGTTACAGCATAAAATTTAGGGCTCAGCATTTGAAGAAATAAGGAACTACAGTACCCTCTGCTGCATGAATTAAAAAAAATATAATCAAATTACTTACTAATTGCGCTAGGAAAGTATAATTTATTTCGCTGTAACTTACAGAAGGAATGAAGATATGCTTGTCTTTATGCAAAGCAAAAACTGTTTTACTGTTATTGAACAACCAAGTTTTTAGCTACACCTGACAATCTATTAGTCATCAAATCACAGAATTACAGAACTGCAGGCAGTACTAGGAAATCACTGCATGACTTCTACTTGTCCTGTTTCCCAACAGATTTTTGTAGATCTTGTTCTTAAAAGTTCCCAACAATGAGAATTCTCTACCTTTCTTAGGCAAGCTATCCTCATACTGAAGTGTTGCCAGAGCCAGAGAAACAGGAGGTTATGTTAAGATTGTAATTTCTGACTGGTTCCTTTCATCAGTTGTACATCAGAGTGATGATCACTACAAAGAATCTGATCACAAAAATGAAATTAATCACTTCCCTTCTCTCCTAAAAAAACAAATAACACCTATCTCCAAACTGGTAAGTTTTAACATTACACACTGTAATTTGAAAAAACAAACAAGCTGGGTTTTATAAACATATGCAAGTTGCTAAATAGCAGTGAGGTTATCTGTCAGGTACTTATGGAACTCAAGACCATAAATCAAGGAAATGTGTAATTAAACTCCAAAGTGAAGGTATTCACTTGAGCTCAGAGTTATGCACTGATTTAAATAAAACCCTCAACAGCTCACTCAGATTATTGCTTCAGTAGTGATACTAAACCTCCAAATATTTTCAAGGAACAGAATTGGAGATTATATTTGCACGCTGTTGCAGATACAACTGTGTCTACTGTTTCACCACACATTTCCAATCAATCTCTCTATATCAAGTTCTCAAACTCCTATTAGAAATAGTTTGCCAAAATATTGGTTAGTTGAAAAAATGATATTAAATTGTTGGTGAAAAAAATTTGAGATGTCTAGATTCCAAAATGAAGCTAAGATTTCTCTCCCTAACAATTTACTGAAATATTGCCCTAGATGAAGCAGATATTGAACAGTTTCAGTATTCTTTTACTTGGAAAACTACACAGGTCTTCAAATAAGCAAATATTTCACCTGTTCCAGTTCAGTTTCAGTAGCTGTGATATGCTCTCCAGCAGTACTGTTTTTGTGGGTGGATGAAATAAAATACCTCAACTTACCATATTGTCTACAGAAGCAATCTTGGGGGGGGGGGGGGAGGGGCACTGAAATAATGAGAAATATGGAAGACACTAAAAATAAGGGATAGCAAAACAATTTGGTCAAGAAAATTGTTATGATTACTTTGTGTTTGCTTGAAATTAAAGCAAATATTTAATTTTTTTAACTTCCCCAAAACATTGAATTTTGAATGATTCAAAAAAGAAAAATTAACCAGCATCTTATTAGCACAACATTTGATGGCAGTTGCAGTTTGGAACCTTATTCTTTTTGGGGGACTCAGGTTCTAGGGCTTTATAATCTTGTAATGCAATGCATATTTCTCTCTAAACAAACTGCAAGGTGCTTTATGGAGGCTAGAGTATAACATAGTTATATAGTAGGACTTGCATTTCTCAATTAAAAAAAATTGAAATTGAAATATCATTTTAATATATTGGAATGTAAAGTGAGATGTAAATCCTATATTCTATTTTGCTTTCTTACCTTGTTCTTAGTATAACCTACTTTACCTTCACAGAAACCTCAGGTTCACACAAAAATCTGATGTGAACCTTAACTACCTGCTTCGCGAATACAGCTGAAATAATTATGTAGAAATGGGTTTGAATAAAGAGACTGAAAGTATTCAAAGTTTAAACCTGAATTCTGGTTTCTGTGGTTATTCAAAAAATATCATAAGCTTCTTAGCTTTGTCAGTGACTGTAACGGTTTATAATACAAGGCTGATAATAACATAAAATTTATTATAATTAAGTACAATTGCAGTACAATTGCAGCACAGTTGCAGCACAGTATTTCTTTATGGAGTGCCTGTATTTCTTTACGGAGTTTGTGGCATAAAATGAGGGTAATTGTATTTGCTTCCTTTGTAAAGTGATCTGTGATCTACTGATGAAGCTGTTGTATCAGAGGTAAGTATATTATTACTAAATCATATGGCTCAGTACATTAGTAATGCAATTATCTCTTCATAAGCAAGGAAGAGAGTAAGTGGCTTCTTTGCTCATGAACTGAATTTGTAACATGATTTCCACTGATGCATCTCACCATTTAACAAAACTCTGTCAAAATCTCTCATCTATTCTATAGTTAAGAATGAAGATATTTTTAGTGTTACAATATTTTTGAAAATAAGTCTAATAAAAAACAAAATTAAAATTTCATCCATATTGTCACTCTAAATATAGAGGACAAATTCAGTAGTATTTGTGTGACCTAGAAGCTCTTTTTCAAAATGAGTTTGTGGAAGAGTCTTGTTCCAGGTAAATTGAAGACTTATCACACAAAAGGTTCACCTAACTTATAGACTCCCAATTCCTAGACTGGAAACAGGAGCCTCCAGTAAGACCACTCGAAGACCTCCTGGCACAATTGACCTGGTAAGTGCTTTGTGTTGAATACTTAAGTGCACACGAACTCCTTGGAGTGACCATTTGGGTCTCATGGATATGAGCTCTGTGGTCACCATAGCGCCATCACCGGGGTTAGAGAAATCTCTCAATGTTTTCCATGTTTTTGTCATGGTAGGAATTAATTTAGCTTGGACAGGCTGTTCTCATCACCTTTTACCTTAAAAACAAGAAGGAGCAACAATGCCTTTTGTTCTGCAAGGTCCATGTTTTGCATGGTCCAAGTTTTGCACTGCCAGTGACAGTGGTGTTAGTGTTTCGGTCATAGTCCATATTCTTTGTAGGGCACCTCTCTTGCACACCATGAGTACCAAAGGGTGACAGTTTCCTGCACTGGGAAATTCACTCTCAAATCTTCAGAGGAGCTACGGTCATTCCTGTTCTGATCCAATGTAACTGAGAGGAGTTAAGACCCCTTTTGCTCAAAGAGAAAACTGAGTATCAACGCATTCTTGAGGTTGTTTTTTTTTAATCATACCACAAAGTTGTCTCAGCTAAATCAGCCCAGCAAGACCATTAGCTTCCCTAAAACTTGTGTCCTTTGAGGTTTTGTTTACTACTACTTGGTAGGTTTAACCTGTCCAATACCTGCAGGTCTATCCATGATGTTTCTATGATACTTGTTCTGCATGTTTAAGGGGGTTGGAGAGTAAACCATAAATCAAGTAAATCAAGAATAAAAAGCATATTTATTGGTACAGCTTGATTTCATACTCTAACCTTCATTGTTCCATGACAGAGCTCTTAAACAGTGAAATGACACCTAACGTATCCAATCAATAGCAGCAAATTAATTCATACAGCTGTCTGTGATTTAAATAAGTCACTGTGGTATGATTTTGTTTATGACAGCAGTGGACACAATAAGTAGTAGCCATTGATGTTTCAGCTTAAGGTGAACTTCTGTATTAACAGCACAAAACTCTAAAAGAGCATTTTAGTTTGGATTACAGTTTCAAATGATTTATCAAAGGTTCTGATGCCTTTCAAAATGCTGTTATTAAAACATGATTTACATTCCATCCCGTAACAGCCAAAAAGGATATCAATAACGCACCAGATTTAATATTGCATTTATCAGTTTTCTACAGCAGAGTGAAATAGAAAAGAAACATGACTAATCGTGACTTCAGTCCAGTTCTTAGTGTTCAGGTATATAGTATAAAAACGTACTGTGGATTAACAGTCTCTTCATATACCTCATGACAACTTCCTGACATGAGGTGACCACAAATCATTTTGAGGCATAGATATTTCTTTAATGGAAAACTGACAAGGGCAAGTTAATAACTCTAAAGGAACAGGGAGTTTGAAAATGGAATTTTAACTGTACTGTGGGCAATAAAATAACCTTTATATTACAGATACTGCACACTACAAGCCATGGGACAAATTAAATAGGAGTGATCCTTTGATTCTGCATTAATCAAAATTATGATATCTTTAAAAAAAAAAAAAAAGGAATTTAAAATTTAGTGTTTTTCTTCACTCCACAGTTAGAAATTATACCTGAGGCTTTTTTATTATATTTAGCAGGTGAAGGATAAATAGAATTATTCAGTGACATTTGCTGGTTTTGGTGAATATCTTCTAAAAAAATGCATTAAATACTAACACTACCACTAACATATTCCCTTCACAAAAGATTTGGAATTTTCTCAATCTATTCTTCAGAAAATAACCAGGCCTCACCAATCCCTTTAAAACAGCATCAAGTAATCCACTGTCCCTAGAAAATGATACATTCCCTTAGCTTGCAAGACCATGTTTCACTACGAAGAATGTGTTCTAAATCACCTGTGTACTTCACGGAAACCAGGATGAAAGTTTTATTTTTGCTTGTGCCAACAGATAAGAGCAGTGTGATGAGTCCATGGGCTATAAGGCAAACACATCCTTAGGAAGAAAGAGGGTGTGTGTGGTTGCTCTGGCATAATTTCTAATCCACAGTAAATCTGAAGACTGTACCTCAGTGAAGTGTCCTTCTTCACCTTCTGTCTCTTAGAAATGTTCTTGAGGCAGATGAGGGCAAGAAGAAAGTGCCAGGAGGTTTGCTGGATCTCTTTTACAGGTCATTAACTGATATTCATAAATTCATTGCCATCTGTGGCCAATGCTCTCTCCACACCAGAAGCTCGAAGAGGGCTAGAGCTGAGGTGAGAATGAGCAGGATGTTCAGGTTTGAGTTGGAACAGGTTCTCAGCCATAAGGCTTTGCACCTGCCCTTGATCCTGACCTTCTTTGCAGCTGCCCTTAGCTACAAGAATCCTTACATTCAAAGCTCACTGAAGTGTCAGAACCTCAAAGACTATCCGGAAGATTAAATGCATTTTTGCAGTTATTATTCACTGTGTTAAATGAAACAAATTTCTCCAAAAAGAATTGCCAGCTTTTACGTATGTATTATTAAAGAAGACTTTGTAGAATGTCTGTTAGTATCTTTCTGTGAAAAGACCACCAAGATTGTATTTTTCTAACATCTCGTAGAGAAACCCTCTTCAGAACCGGCAAACGCAAATAAAAATCGGCAGTGCTTATAAGGATTAATTTCAGACCTTTAGTTGCCTTTTATCATAATGAAGTTTTCATCTTGTTTACCTCCAGATTTACATGGCCAATATTAAATAAGCAAGGTTAAAAAACTTGTTTTGAGCAATATATTAAGAAACATTAATATCTAATTCAGTAAGGTTTCTTGCACATAAATCTTTGAGGCATGCTGAAAAGAGGGAGTTTTAACAAGTGTAACAAAAACAAACCGGACTCCAAAACTTCTAATTTTCATGGATTATGATACCTATATAAAGACTCTCAGCAGCTGATTTAGAGAGGTTTTTTTCCATTACCATTCAGGCTAGAAAATTGACTGTTCTAATAATTATTGCAGTTGCTTCACTGATACGAGGTAGTCATCAGGTTGAAATCCAAGCAGCATTTCCATTGCTTGCATGCCTAAATCACTAGATTAAATCCCCACTGCAAATGAACAGACATGATACATTTCTGTGCAATAGTTCTATCCAGTCTGAGACATACCAGTAAAGGGATTAGTTTCTACACATTCACAGTTCTCAGATACCCAGCTCCTCTGCATCTTCAGACTACTCTGGTACAGGAGCATCTGTACCAAAGCAAATGTTTCTGCTCCAAGGTACTATAATGTCTTCTGAAGGAAAGCTGTCATTGTAAAGGCCAGGCTCACGTGGGACTGTAGCCATTACAAAGGCACTAGTTCTGCACAGGGGAAAATCCTGCAGGTCTGAGAGAGAACAGCCTGGTTCACCTAACCGCAGATAAACATTGCACATTAACTGCTGTTTTCTTCTCAAGTCTTACATGTATACATTTTTGACTACACAAGGTCGCCATTTACACAACAAAAAACGTACATTGTAGTAGATAACTCATAGCACAAACCAAACGTTGCATGGGATACATACAGTTGCATTTCATTGCTTTCATGTGCAAGGAGTTCACAAACCACCATACTAATTGGAAGCATCAAGCATAGTTTTGCAATTTGTCAAAGGAAGTGACTCATTCTTTCCTAATCTGCATTCAATTTCTAACTAAACACAAATTAGAAATCAGTATTCCATTTGATTGAATTGTCATATTGTTTTGTTCAGAGGTGCTTAATGTATTTTACAGTATTCACAACTGGAAAACCATTCCCAGAAAACCCAGAAGTAATACGAACATATTGTTGTCTTAATGACATTTATGAGCTGACTTAAGATATTTTAGAATCCATGTTTCCAAGTCACCTTAGGAGACCATCCAATATAGAAAAACATCAAGAATGTAGTAGCTGCTTGTTGTATGACTGCTCATTCTTCCCAGGTGGAGAATGAGCATTTCATAATGCAGAAAACATAATTCTGATGCTTCATGACCAGCATAGCAAAAAGTAAGTACACACCAGTACCTTAAACAAAGCTGTGAGAAATCAACAGAGCTGGAAATGAGGCAACCAAAATGAGAACTTAACTATTTGGTCATGCATCTGAAACTGAACAGTCAGAAACTAATTCTCTCAGCATTATAGGAGATTTCTAAAATATTTATTACGTTCTATCTTAGCAAAAAGGAACCTGTTGGTACTCATACTGTAGTACTTTTGCTTAGTTTTCTTCGGGGCTTTCATACTACCACACCCCTTAACTACCTACCTAATCCCCCCTCCCCCGACAAGCCGGTCAGCTCTCGGCCCTGGGACACTTGAATCGTTATCTCCGTTCCGTGAGTTTTGAGATCCTCCCTTTTTGGGGGATCATTAGCTGTGGCCAGGTGGTAGTTTTCCCCCACTTTGGTCAGCTCTCGGTTCTGGGACGCTCGAATCATTATCTCCATTCTGTGAGTGCCTCCGGGAGCAGTGCACCCCCCCGGTTGGGGGAATCGTGAGTGTAGTTCTGGGGATCGTTAGCCGGCACCAGGCTGAGCCTTTGGTCATCGGGTGGGGGGGTAGTATCATTGTGTATCACTCGTTCTCTCCCTCCTCGGGGGTTGCTGGCTGGGAGTGCGCTGGGTCTTTGGTCATCGGGTCGGGGGGCAGTATCACTATGTATCACATTGTATATTTGTATATAGTATTATTTTCAATATTATTGTAGTTTAGTTTTGTAGTATAGTTATTAAATTGTCCTTATCTCAACCCACGAGTCCTCTTTTACATTTACCCCTTTAATTCTCTCCCCTGTCGTTGGATGGGAGCGGAAACTGTGTGAGCGGGTGTGTGTGGTTTGGCCCCCAGCCAAGGGCTAACCTGTCACAGAAGTGTTCAGTGAAAAGTGGATGTAGATCACGTGCTACGTTATCCTGAAATACTGGTTACACATGAACAGAGAAATGTAATTTTCTCCTGGTATTACCTGACAGAGAAGGGCTCCTTTTTGCTGCGCATCAGTACAACAAAGTATTCACACTGACAAGCCTGGGTCATTCCTGGAAGACAGGAACCATGTCAATGAATAAAACATTATTGTGCTCATTGTTACTATGTACTGCAACATTAGTAAATAAGCTCACATGATGATGGCAGAGATAGCACAGATATGTTGCTACGTGTTGCTGTTTCAGTAAGAATCGTTCTTGGAAAATACAACGGTCTCAGAGGGACCAACACAGCCTTCCTGTAAGGTCAGAATTCATCTAAGAACTAAAGAACAGCCTAAGAAAACTTTCATTTTTAATACATTATTTTTGAGGACAGTTGAGAAACAGTTGTTACACTTAACTTTAATGGGAATATTTCCTCTGAGTTCAGTGTGGAACAGTTTAGCCATAGGTCTCCTGATGACTCTTATTCCCATAAGAGAAGAGCAGAATAAGTGCTCTTTGGAAAGGCTTTATTAAATCAGGAAAGAGAACATTGACCGTCATAGCAAGAAACTTCCTCTCATTGTAACAGTCTGACATATGTGCTGTGTAACGTAGTAGTGTTATTTTTAGGTATGAAACAAACCAGCTCTTCTTTTGCTATTAAGATCCATAATAATGATGTGAGAGATGTCATCAGCAACCCCACTAAGAAAAAAGCAGGGGTGAGACTAGTATCAAAAAGGTGCGTAAAACTTCAGGAAACAATCTGGTAATTCTAGACCAGGACATCTGACCTGAATGACCAAGTTCACTTAACTAAAATGTTTTTTTAACAGCTCCTATTATGACAATCCTTATAGAGTATACTTGGAAACTGAACTTTTAGTCACCCAACTAAGATAACAACTGGAAATCATATACATGAACTTTATTTTAAACATTGCTGAAAATAACATAGTCTGCTTGTCTGTCTAGGAGAAGGGAAATACCTGAAGACATAAATCCACCAGAACTCACATTTAAAAACCTGATGACAGGAAGAAATATTCCTACAATCTAAGATGTGAATTGTCAAAGAAGACAACATCAAGCATGCAATTTGACCCCTACAAGTTGAAAGTCAGGTTATTGTACCCTTAAATTCAAAGAGAAGCAACTATTGCAATTTTAAAAAGCAGTTGTCTGCCAGCTCCCTGTACAAAAATCTTCAAATCCCTCAATAACACTTCAGTGTTTAAGTGAATAAATAAATCAAGAGAGCAACTATTTCAATTGGGATTAAAAAGGCAGCATAGGAGATTGCAAATTGCAGTCAAAGAGTTAATATCCTGTTGTGTATAGAAAGGGAAATAGCCATGGTTTTACAAAGTGCAGAGGAATTCTGAAAACAAGATTACTTAACCAGGCATATCAGCAACATTGTACATTAGAAGTCACCTAAAACAACAGAAATACACAAGAATGCTGATTAAATGTTAAACTTCCACCTTTTCAAGCAGAATCATGGAATCACACAGAATCACAGAATCACAGAATGTTAGGGATTGAAAGGGACCTCGAAAGATCATCTAGTCCAATCCCCCTGCCGGAGCAGGAACACCTAGATCAGATCACACAGGAACGCATCCAGGCGGGCTTTGAATGTCTCCAGAGAAGGAGACTCCACAACCTCTCTGGGCAGCCTGTTCCAGTGCTCTGTCACCCTCACTGTAAAGAAGTTTTTTCTCATATTCAAGTGGAATCTCCTATGTTCCAGCTTGAACCCATTGCCCCTTGTCCTATCACTGGATGTCACAGAGAAGAGCCTGGCTCCATCCTCCTGACACTCACCCTTCACATATTTATAAACATTAATGAGGTCTCCCCTCAGTCTCCTCTTTTCCAAGCTAAAGAGACCCAGCTCCCTCAGCCTTTCCTCATAAGGGAGATGCTCCATTCCCTTCATCATCTTCATGGCCAGGATATAAAGCCACAAAAGTTTTACTATTCAGAAGATGGATCCAAGTCACACTGCTTCAGCATTACAAACCTGAACATGCCAATTTTGTTTCAATTGAAATCAGTAGCTTTGAAACTTTCAGCATTCTCATTTCTACTTAACTGAAGTTTTATTCCTGGGCATGTCTAGAAATACTCCGTCCTTGACAGGGTTGGACAGGTAAATTCAATCAGAACTCCTAACCATTGGTTCTATGAATAACATCTTATTTCACACAAAGCAATGAGTGCAAAGCATAACTATATGATAGAATATGAACAAAAGTGTTGATTTGATGAAATAAGCATTAAAAGAAAAGGTTTTGTGGTGGTGCGGGTTTTTTTTTGGGGGGGGGGGTTATGCTGGTTTTTGTGGAGGTTTTGGTTTTTATTTGGTTTTGGGGGTTTTTTGTTTGTTTTTACAAGGCAGACATTTTAGAAGATACAAAATTAACTATGGAATATGACACAGGAGGAATACATGTTAGACGAATGAAAGAAAACAAGAAACCATAAAATAGTTCAAATCTTACCAATGTTCTTCCAAAAAGAAATGAAGCAACAAATGAAGAGCAATGTATGTGTCTTCAGAAAAGACAGATCTTCAAAAAGGATATGAGAATTAAACAGCTAGCAAATTATAGAAGTAGGAAAAGAGGAAGTGACCAACCGAGAACATGTATTAAATTTGGTCATGGTGGTGGTGTGAGGGGGAATCGTTCAAGAGGAGGTGGCACTAAAATCTTAGGGATTAAGTAGTTCAAAATGAGATCCAAAAAAGCCAGGGAAAAATATGTGGGGAAAGTGTGTCTCTGATGATAAAGAAGGAGAAGATGACAATGAACATGTTAATATTACCAAATTATTAAAGCTTTTACTGTATCTTATAAGTATCATAAATAAAACAGCAAAGACAGGGAATACAAGGATAATGATAAACCAAGAGGATGCTAAGCATCAATTTATGCAAGCAGTCAATAATGAAGAAGTAATCTAGCATATCAAAGGAGCTGATTTACAAGACAAGTGTTAACACAATTTTTTTTTTTTTTAAATCACAGAAAACCAGAAAAGTACCAGGTACTTGAGGAGAAGGGAAAGAAATGAATGAAAGAAAAGTAAATAAAATTCCGGTAAAATACCAAATGAAATATTCAGAGAAGCTGAAATATTTTGAAGATAATGGAATCATCAACTAAATTTTCTAAAAACACATTCTTTAAACCGATGCCTTATTTTTTAGAGAACCAGAGGAGGGGGAAGGGGAGATGTATAAGATAAATCTATCTAAATTCCAGTCAACAAAAAACCAAACAGGGAACAACTCCTTGCTGAGTCCCATCCCTTTGATGCTACTCTGGTGATTTGAAAAGCTGCAAAAGAGGCGAAAGTAGCCTAAAGTATCAATCAGGCATAAAGATGGAGAACTAATAAAATGTTCTTTGTTGCCTGGGCTTAAAGAATGAGAGTTGTTACAATTAATTTTTTTCCCAAGTTAGAGTAGTTCCCTAGTATTGCTGAGAGCACAGGCAGCACAAGTGTGGTTTAACATGCTATTTTGCATCTCTTTTTCTAATCTTATACCAACATTTTCTAGCTGCTATAAATATTTTTCCTTGCATATCCTGAAATCTTTGCTTTGGAAATGCATATTACTAGATCAAAAATAAAAATTAACAGGCAACTAATAGTTAAAAATATAAGCTAGAGACCTTAATGTTTATGATATCCAGGGAAAAGTGCTAGTGAGGTTTTACTTTAACAGGTAAAGAAGAAATGTTGGTAAATATGAGCAAAACCCAATAAGTTATCAAAATCTAATTGTAAAGTTATTGCTGAAGAAAGTAATTTGACCTAGAAAGACTGTAAATAAAAGCAGAAAGTAATCTGAGTTGGAACATGACAAGAAGAGAAGGTTATCAGGACAGCAGCCACATCAAAGGAGGAAGGAAGTGATAAAATGAGTCCTATTAAACCCACAGATAAAAATGTAACATGGAAGCAAAAATCAGACTGGTGTTCATACAAGCACCAGAAAGACACGAACGCAGTGTAATCTTTTGTAAATAGCTTTAACAATAGTGTATTTTAAATACTTCTTTTTATTTATGGTTTTTCAGCCAGTTTAAAAAAAACAACCAAACCAAACCAAAAAACCAAACACCAACCAAAGCCACCACAAAACAAATTAAAATAATACTATTTCTGAAAATTCCATTTACCCAAAGTCTTAAGCTGTGTTTTGGTAACTGAAGAACAAATACAGGTGGGGGAACAAAATAACTATGCACACAGGAAAGAGGAGAATCATAAACTAAGAGGAAAAAAAAAGAAATAAAATTACAAGTGAAAAAGCAAAATAAGATAAAAAGTAAAACTTGAGCTGAATGACACAGGAATGCCCCACCTCCAAGATGTGTTGTATTTCCTTAGTCAACTGGATAAATAAAAGCCAGTATCAGCACAGCTGAAAATCTGTTCCACCTCAAATTTCACTTCATTTTGCAGCTTAAAGTCAGGGCAGAAGTAGTCTCAAAGGACACTCAAACACCAGGAAACATAAATCAGAAAGACTAGTACATTGGCTGAGCATCCTGTCCAACAACCCTTAATATTTGTTTCTTTGGCTCATTCCATATATTTCTGTGCTACATTTGTCTGTGCCTTTCCAAAAAGTTTAGACCACTGCCTGGAAAAAACTTAGTACCAGAGCTAAGGTGAATGTCCGTAGAAACAGTGTATTAAGCTATGGTTATGCAGAAAAGCTGTGCTCCAATGTCCATCGTTAAATTAATGCTAAACGCTTGAATCATTTGAACCTCTTGGCTGCTGTTTTGGAGATGACTATCACAGCAGCAGAAAGGTAGTTTCACTGAATGAGAACACTAGGAGCCTGCATTTTAACAGAAGGTATTTTGAGAAACATCAAGTACCATGACTAGTATTTGCTGAGCTGATTGGACCTGAACTGAGATTTTGGAATAACTAACAAATAGAAAGGAGAATAGAAAGCAGTTTCAAAATCAATGGAAAAAATGCAATTAAAAAAGCTCCTTTCTGAATAGTTCTACTTCCTTCTTAAAACTTTGAATGAGAATTCAAGGAGCTTTGGTGTATCTGGATCCTACGAACCTTGCTGAATGAGCAATGAATAGACATCAATCGCTTTCCAAACTGCTTCAGAAAACATGAAGCATCAGAAAAACCCAACTAAATAAAAGACACTTAACATTTGCCAGTTTTGCTTTGGGTATTTACAATCATTGACAAGCAACACAAACCCTACATAGTAACCTAGGCTTGTTGCCGCGTTTCCCATTATTTCTCATCCCCACTTGTAGTGCAGCAGCGTGTTTAATTCAGTAATGTTTTATATCACCTGAAACAGAGGTAGCACAAATTATACATTGTGCCAGAATACTCTGTGTTTCTGCTGTTCCCTAACTGGTTGGAAGTCAGAAAACTACAAGCTGGGAGCAATAACATCTATACTAGCAGAGTTTATTTTCTGTCTGGAGACAGTCATAGCAGATTTGTAGATTAGTATTCCTGGTTCATGTTGTAATGGAAGAAGTCTTTCTGTGGATATTTTTATAGTTTTTTCTGTTGAATGAGACAATTTTTGCTGTTCTAGCCAGTATTCAAGGTCTGCGCAGGTTTTTAAAACATTCGGTATAACACTCAGAACACCAGAGGGATGAATTAAAAAACCAGATCATTCAGTCAAGTACGCAGATATAAAGCATGCTAAAAGTATCAACTAATCTTAATGCAGAATGCAAATTCAGTGAGGAAAAATTACTTTATTAGGAATAAATTTGAGCATTAGGGATACTGAGGTGCAAGACAGATAATACTACAGTGCAGCTACCATGAAGTTCTTAGGACAGCAGGAATTCATGGGCAGCAAGTAGTAGTGTGATTTCTCAGCACTTTTCAAAAAGAATCACATAAGAGTCAAACATTATTTAACTATTTACTAAGTGTTGTTTTAACAAGCATTTACTTCTGAAGTTATGTGTGATATAATAAATTGATACTCCTCATTATTCATAGTAAACCAACTCTCCCTCATTAAAACATTGTCTTAAATAAGATCTTGAGTAGAATGCATCATACTGGGGTTGCTTGTTAGGAATTGTACTTGATCACAACTCATTCTGGACAAATTTCTTTTAAAACATCTCCCATACTTTCCACATGCTCTTTACGTGTACTTACTGTTATGGTATATACCATAGATATATGGGATACATGGGAAAAGCATTGACTTTGCAGGGCTCATTAGCCACCTAAAGATGCAGACAAGTAACTAAGGGGGTTTTCAGAGTGCTCAAGTGTGTTTATGCAAGTAATGAGCTCTGAAAAGCTGGCCTAAGCATTTTACTTACTGCTTACTTATTTTATTCCACTGGGTCAACTAGCTTCATCTGTGTATGAAATTAATTTCTATCCTCCATTTCCTCCTCATGAATTTTTTCCCCTCTAGTTTCAGACACAGATTTCTCCAGGAAAGACCAAAACAAATATCACAGTGATAGAATAATTCATTTCAGGATTTCTCACTCATGTCTCCAACAATATTTTCCAAAACAACACTATTTACAAACAGGGAAATCACCAGGAACATACAACTGTTGCCTTGGATTTTTTTTATTATTATATTCAGTACAGAAATTCAACTCTGATACAAGAAATATAGCATCTTATATCTTTAAGAGATGCCCAGCTTTTAGCACCCTTATTCTCATGTGGTAGTGCCTCAGAGAATCTTCCCTCTGGTAAAGAGTATTTGATAGCAGAGTGGTCCAAGAAGCCTGAGGGTATGATCCACAAACACTGCAACACGGAAGAACCAGTATCATTTTTATAGATCTGCGCGATGATTTAGTCTGAGAAAACCCTGATATTAGGGCCAAAGCATCCCCAACGATTTCTTTTTCAACTGACTCCAGACAGAAGTCGGTTCTTCACACTGTATCTACATCAGTGATCGATGTAGATCGTTTATGCTGGGCTTCACTTCACAGAGTCTAATTATGTTATTTTTTTCCCCTGAAACCTAGATTTTCTTAAGCTATAATTTCTCTGCTGCAGCTTCAGCAGCTTCTTCTTCTAACCTTAGATCTAGAAGAGCTGTAATGAAATATGTCTCCAGTTGCCTTTGGGAAACTACTGGACAGATTTAATGGCAGTAATATGGAAAACCACACCACACATGCATGATGGACAGCTCTCTTCTATTGCTCTTACGCATGGAACTTGCTGTACAGCTTATTGGCCAACTCAGCAAGTCTCACCAAATAGAGGCAATTGAGCTTTTCAGTGACATGGTACATCAGAAACTAAATTATACATCCTAGGGAGAAAGAGGTCTATTCAGAAAATTCCTCCAGCTCTTCAGCTTTACTGGGAGCCCAGTAATGCAAAGTCTTTTTATTCCTAGAGTAAGAATAGAACATTTCTAATATTTTCTAGAATTTCTGGCTGAAATTTGATCTACTCTGCAGGCAACCCTCATAGCTTGCAGCTTGGATTCATGTTGAAACAAAAACTCTTGCTGGAGAAGAAGCCTGTGGTGAATTACTACACTGCGGCAATTAGGCTGCTTCTGGAAATTAAGCTTGCTTTGGGTATTTCCATATTACTTTACAGCTTGTAGTGCAGAAATCAAGTCTCAAAGAATTTCATTGCAGCACTAGTAGATCTGGAAGACTAAATGTTTCAGTCAGAACCAGTTAGAAGTTGCTAATAATTTTTAAATACTACAAATATTTATGACAATTTTCTTCTATATGACCTTATTATGTGTCAGTAACAAGAATAACAGTGTGGTGTCTGACTAGCTCTCCTTANTGCTAATAATTTTTAAATACTACAAATATTTATGACAATTTTCTTCTATATGACCTTATTATGTGTCAGTAACAAGAATAACAGTGTGGTGTCTGACTAGCTCTCCTTAGACAGTTTCTTTCTGTAGTCCTGTACTACATGGAGCTACTGATAAGAATACTGATCTATGTACTATGCATTTCGTGAGAAATCCTGCATCAGAATGCACAAAGCCATTTAATTCAGAATTTATTACTTAAAAAAACCCCTTAATGCAGAGTATTTCAGTAAGTAGTTTATAGAAATTTTTTCTGCATTTTATTGACAACAACCCTGACAGAGCAGCAGCACAACATAACTGATAGCTACATTTTGTTTCTCAAAAAACAAAAAAAAAAAAAAAAAAACCCCAAAACCCAAACAGAGTCTTCCACCCATCACCCTTGGAAAATATAATTAATCAAAGAAATCCGTGATCATCAGTTACTGTGGATATTTACAACACAGAACGGCCCCACTTAGAATTTAATAAAACCATAGAGAGAGAAGCAATTTTTCTGCCCAAAAGAACAGGGTACTCTTGTCACACATGTCAAAGAACAACCTCTATTTTGCTGGTACAGACTGCAGAGAGACTTCCAGTGTCCTGCAATGTTTGGGGAAAAACATTTAGAAATCAGGATGCAATCAGCAAAACAAGATAAATTGCAAGATTCTATATCATTAAAAAGCCTCTGCAGAAAGAGAAAGCAGTAGGAAAGAAGTTAGAAGGATTCCTCTCCAGACGTTTTAAAAATGAGAGCTCACATCTTTTTCATATTCCATAACTTGAACAAAGACACCATGTTCAAGTACTCAGTGTTTTGAATACTACTTTAAATGGAAATTTGGGCAAAAAATACGCATCCAGCAAAGACAAAAATGCATTGTTCCTGACAGTTTAGGCAGAACTGTAATAAAAGTATGAGGCAGAACTAGTAATGAAATGGCCACAGTGTGTTTCATTTAACTTGGCTCTTTATTCTCAGGTAAATCATGTCCGCACCATAATCACCCACATGATGTTATCTAGTAAAACTGACCTCGTGATTAATGTCAAGTTATGGTGTCTTGAAATTCATCTCTTCCACATAAATTATAGCTTACATAAGGTTATGGTGAATATTCCAAACACATTTAGAAAGCTATTGAAAAGTTTCAAGTAAAAGACTATTTTCTACACAAAGAAAAAAAAAATTCTAAACAGAATAAGAAAAAACTGTGTCCAATAGTACTAAGCAACAAATCCAACCACCACTGTTTCAACAGGTGCTAATAAGTGCAAAACAAAAATGTGACTTTGAATCAAGGTGCAGAGGGCACACAGCCACCTATCCACTGTGGTGACAGGAGCTTTGCTTTCTGCTCGCAGGGGCAATGAATATTAAGCTGTGATACAAAAGCAGATCAACACTAATCAGAGAGAGTATGTTTACTTGCTGAATTTGTAAATATTATTTAACAGGCAGCGTTCAACTGTCTGTTAAAATTTCAGCGACCATCTTAAACGACTCAGGGTTTTGCAAACAAAACAAAATGCCAGTTATCCACAGAGCCCAGACTGCAGCAGCATCAGGAAATCCATTTGCTAGAGGTATCACTGCAAGTGATTCTGACTAACATGATGGCACTGCAGATTACACTGGGCCTACGGGGAGAAATATTTTTTTTTCACATATCTGTTATAAATCTCTTTGTCAGGCTTTTATAAATCCTATTCAAAAGATACATTGTCTAACTTTTCTCCACTGTACCATGTCAGTCAACTTACATCTGAAATACCAGTTGTGCCTCTGGATATGCAATATTGGACAAAAACACCAGGAATTTTGACCTAGTACTTGTTTAAGATACAGAACTAGCTTACAAAATTATGATTAAAAAGATCTTGAAAGTATTACAAAATGACTACTCCCATTATTGTAAATAAGAACTCACATCAATATCACTAAAATATCAAAACAAGGACCATGAAGACGACAACTCCAAAAAAGAGAATGGTAATTCACATCTTTAGACCTCTTTTCTTATTCCATAAGAGTTGCTTATCAGGTATGTAAAATAGTTAAAAGCAAATACGTTTTTTTTAGTTTAAACTGTGATTAATTAGGACTATCAAGTAACATCTTGACCAATAAATAGCACTGCTGCTTTTAAATTTCATTTAAAAAAAAAACCAACTTTGTGCACTGATTTCTTTTGTGCTATTGTATTCATATAACATTAAAAAAAATGTTGGGTGCACATCTCCTAGCAAGTTGATCCTTGCTTCAAAATAGTTTATTTGGACACCTTGTGGTTTCAAGTGGAAGCAGAATGAAGTCTCTGCACTTCCTTATTTCCCCTACATATATCCTAAGGGAAATATCTACTTTTCTAAATTATATTCTGGGGTTATTTAAAAAGTTTTCACAAAGTTGTATTTAAAAGGAAGGCAAAAAGGGGAAAGGAGGCACACTGGGGAGAAACTAGAAGTAGAGAAAACTGCATCAGTAGAAATGGAAAAAAATAGGAAGGGAAGCAAAGGATGTGCAACTCGCTCTGTGTGGCCTACCTCCATTCCTTACTCAGAGGGACTAAAAATTGCAGGTTCTTACAAGAAATAAGGAAACACTATGCCTTCGGACTCATAGATGTTTTAGGTTCTTTTTAATCCAAAATAAACTTCAGCAACACTGGATGTCAATCATCTCCTTGTGGACAGGAGATGTTACAGAGTTGGTTAGTTGAGACAGGAACTAGGGAGTTTTACTAGCATTTGTTAGTACTAGTTTGACATAGGGGAGTACAGATCCTTTGCTAACATATATCAACAAAGATTTTCTGATTTTAGTCAGAAATAAAATTATAGTTTAGAACTATACATCTGGTTTAGAAGATGTGTACTGAATTAAGAGTGCTTTTTTCTAATGCTTTGCAACTCTTGTGCCTAGGGAACATTTGAGAGCTGGAGATATCCCTTGTGCATCTTTCCAAAGGGTGAAAAGCATCTCCTATCTTAATTTTGCACTTCTCTGTAATTGTGGTACAGCTCCTTAAAGCACACTTTCTAGTTGATTTTCCCAGCAGGTAGTTACAGACAGCAGTTGTCTGTGAGTCACCCAGTTGTGAGTCTTCTTGGGGCTCCACTGCCAGCCAATATGAAGCCAATAAAAAGATTTTAGGGCTCTCTCAATCCGTACTGTGACAGCCAACTGCTGTTTGTTTCTGAATTAAGGAATCCTATTCCTTAAGCTGGAAAACAGTGCGAAAAGACTTTCATTTTTGAAAGAAAACATAAACAAGATTAAACACTTTCCCTTATTATCATGAAACTGCAGTTTTGAGAATACCTTTTACAACTCACTTGTTTTGCAAGTCTGAACAGGAATGTTCCTGAAATCCAGAGAGATTTCACAGATCATGACAGAAACATACATTATTCATTTGTATTAGCACATGCCAGGATTCAGAGACACGCTAAGATTTCTCAATAGCACAAACATCATATATGTTTGCCCATGCCAAGGATTTTGTTGTCACCTCCACAGAAAACACGTCTTTGTTCTGCATTAATGACAGAGCAGGTACTAGGAGAACAAGGATTTACAGATGTCTAAGGTTACTAGTTACAATGGAAAAAAACTTGGCTGCTGCTACTCTCAAATTCAGGCAAAGGGAAAAGTGGGAAGAATGTGTTATCTGCTGAGGAACTTCAATGAATGATCTAGGTGCTTTAACAAGCACTGCATTTAGAAAAATGAGAAGTGAGAATAATCTGTTAACAATAGCTGCTGTTCAAGCATTTTTCCACTTGATTTATTAATTTTATTTTTTGAGAATGTCACTTGAGTGCTGAGGATCTGCTGCTGTGGTGGCTCTTGGACAGATGCTTTCTACTATTGGCTTCAGCCTCCAAGCACTCTGGTGCTGAGAGTATTACCTCTGTTCTAGAGATAATCAGTGTAGTTCCAAACAAGAAGGGCTTTAAAAATATCACTAACAAAATGTCTAAATTTAACTGTCACTGCCTCACTAACCACATTGCAGTAATGGATAGATGTTTGAAGCCCTCTTACTGAAAGAAAGAAGACTAACATAGCAGTACAGCCAGATTCCTCTTCTGTTCTTTTACGTATATCTGTCAAGATTTGCTTCATGAAATACAGGATGTGGAATAGATGGGCTACATCTTTTCTCGTCATAGTCTGTATTACTTACCTTAAAATCAGATGTCTAATAGATCACTGTATATACTCTGATATTTCACTACCAAAATTGCAGTGAAAGAAGAGGATGAAACAAAGTATCATCAATATTTTTTTTTGTCACAAAAACTGCATGGAAAAGATTAAAATTAACTGTGTTTTGAAGAATATAATGTCAGAATGCTCTCTGAATGCATAATTTATGAGATATGCAGCTGTTTTCATTTAGCTTGAAATAAGCCGGAAATAGCTTTGTGAAGAGGAAAAAAAGGACCTTGTATTCTACAGCCTCAGTTCTTCAGCAAGATTAGGAGATCTTTAAACTGGGGTGGTAATCTACTGACTGTGTACTGCCATGAGTGGAACGACTAACCAGTGTTGAAGTGTTCAGTTATTTCTCTGCTGAAAAACACTGTTTTATGCTGAAGTATGAAAAAACCGCTCTGAGGTAGATGCAGAACTATTTGTAACTACTTCTAAAAATTCAAATTTAGAGCACCTAATTAAGACAGCTCTTTTGACTTGTTTGCTTTATGAAACAGAAATGCTAATGTACATTATTAAGATGTAAATTAAGACATAGCAAGGGATAAAGTAACTGTTAGGCAAGAAAAGTGACCAGGAGTCTTGTTTTACTAATAAGCGAGCCTGGTCTGATTTGGATGCTGTTTAACTGCAACTCATCTCATATGTGATCTTGAGGACACATAGAATATTTAAGGATAACTATACCGGCCTTTACATGTCTCTAACTCCAAAATATGTGTAACACCACAAAGTTGCTGTTTCTGGTTTGAAAAGACCTGGTGCTACAGACCCATTTGGTGAGTGTATTGCAGAAGCATCACTGTATGCTTGTCCTGGTCCTCATTTCTGCCCTACATGATGCACTTGCAAACAAGACATGAGCTGGTGTGGACCTTTGGTCTGACCAATGTTGACTTTCCCACATACTAGTGTTTTTGTACTTGTGAAGATTATAGAATGAAGTTTCCAAGAGTAGAACAAGATATGCACACACAATATAGGAGACATTCAGATCTTCTAACTCCTGTTTCACCATCCAGTTCATCCCCAGGGCTTTTTTTTTCCTTTTCTTCTTCTTTTGTTACAGTGGTTTTCTTGTTTTGTCAATCTGTTACCTTAGAAGATGAAAACAAAACTAATCTTGTTCTCAAATA
Organism: Syrrhaptes paradoxus; assembly: GCA_013400615.1. Lineage (NCBI taxonomy): Eukaryota > Metazoa > Chordata > Aves > Pterocliformes > Pteroclidae > Syrrhaptes > Syrrhaptes paradoxus. The sequence continues at coordinate 59,826 of VZTO01018854.1, forward strand.
CTTTAGAAGTGAGCTGGGAGAAGGTGTTGCAGAATACACTTGACACAGAGAGTGTGCCTATTGTTGCTGAACACCAGGAGCCACCACTCTCTGTTAACACTAGTGTGAACATTACATTAGTTGCATAGTAGGATAACTGTGCTAGTAAGGACTGGATTTTGGAAGACTGATGCTCCACAATGAACACTGCTATAAGCATCCTCACCTCAGGATTCACCTCCTGCATTTTCTGCCTGCAAGCTTTACCTGAACGGAGCCCTGGCTTCAGCCAGGGCCCAGTGTCCATGGGGGTGGCTAGTGAAGCTGCAAGGGCCAGGGTAGGATCTGATTAGTTGAAAAATGCCCAAAGGGAGCCTCATTGCTCTGACAGAATGTGGAGCTCAGCCTTCTGCAGAGCATATCCAGGGGACAACTCACTGTCCTGCTTAAGCTTCCTTTTTGGAAGATGCTGAGTTAATTACCCCTACTAAAAAGGCAGGTGTTTCTACTCTACGAACCCCTGTACTGCAGAGCATACAGAAAATGGTGATTTCTGTTATTATTTTGTAGTGGACAGATGGCAGTCTAAGTCAAAGCAGTTTTCCAGTTAGCGGGTCAGGGGTAGGAGCACATTGCAGTCAGGAACCTGCTGTTCTCTACAAGACCTAGCAGGGAGATGCTGGGAGCTGTCATCTGCTCACTACATATATTAAATTTACAGCTTCCAGAATTCTGCAGCCTGTACATGGACAGTTTTACAATGTGCATCAAGGCCATATGGGATAAGTAAACAAGGGGAAGAGAATGACACCACTGGGAGATGTTCACAGCTACCATTGCATAACAGAAAATCTTGTTTTATGGAGTAACATTAAGATGAAGTGGTGAAAAAAATTTGCCACACGTAACAGCAACATGTACATTTACTTTAACTCATAAACTTGTATCTAGGTGTTTACACAAATCTGTAATTACTTAGCTACATAATGATTATATATCACAAACCTACACATTGATCCCACACACAATTATACCATGTGCTCAGGATGACTTCTGAGAAGAACTTTTTAGTAGAGATTTTCTCATCAATCAAAAGTCTGGTGATACCTGTGTCCTGGGGAGATAAAAATACCAATTTTTTATCGTAGACTACAAATGGATTTTGCATAGTACTACTCAAATCAATGGAATAAATTCAGTAAATTTTTAAAAGCCAAAACTAATTTGCATAAAAATGCATCATCATGAATGTATTAATCAACACAAATAAGATCATATTGGCAAATTGATGAGGTAAGGACATCAGCAAAAAATATGAGTGTATATGTACATCTACATAGATACCACTCATGCAGACTATGTACGCATGTATATACTGTATATAGATAGTGTATATATGTTTGTGCATGTGTGCATCTTCAAGAGAATGTTATCTCTATTTTTACATAGAAATTCAGCCAAATTAGAGGGAACAGTTTTTTCCATTTCTTTCATATTCTGAGCAATTTCAGCTTACATTCCCTGTAAAGGCTTTATCATATCTGTTCTAATTCTAGAAGACTGTTCCTGAAAGCTGACAGCATCAACAAGTACCATTAGCAGATGAAAAGCTTTGTTTTCTCAAACAGGAATTAAATTTTAAAGAAAAGGTAAATATTTAATCTTTTCACTAGAAGTTATCAACAGGCTTAATGTAAAAAAATTTCTTGGCAAGTCTCCCAACAAAAAAACCAAAAACAAATCATGTTTTGAACACAGTGTTTTGAGCAGCAGTTGAGAGGTTACCTTGCTCAGGGTTAGTATACACTATGGATTTTCAACAGTTTAGCTACTTTTTCATCTGTCTCTGGCACGCTGTATTTCACTTCTTCTGAGCTGGCAGGTAGCCACTTGGAGATATTTGCTGTTTGGTGTTCAATGTTCAGCCTCCAAGCTATCTTTCCAGTGGAACATTTTGCCTCAAGTAACAATTTTTGTTAATCAATAGTTACCAAAATATCACTAATAATCAGCCACTTTATTGTTATTAAAGATCATGTGTTTTCAAATATTCCTTAAATTCAATAGTAGCCAGAGTTGGCCAAAAATGAAAAATTCCACTTCGAGTTCAAAAATTTTATCTAAAATCTGGGCACATCACTTTTCTTTTGGAAAGTAAAAACTCTGAAAGATTCATTTTGAAGAACCTGGATGAAGCTGTTTTATGAAAACCACTAATGTTAATGTTGACATTAAATATGGGAATATGATTTCAAATGTGTCAGACTGCAAAACAATTTTCTATACATTTATTAGCCAGTGTCAAAGCTAAAAAAATTTCTGATCTTTGCTTCAACATTCATTGTAAAGGAACGGACAGAGATAGGAAGCAGACTTTATGGTCTTGGATCAGCACAATTTGACAAAATTAAAGGGAATAAAATGAAACAGCAAAGTTATATCACATCTGTGGGAAAAAAATATGGAAAAAAAAGAAGTTTAAAATTTAGACTTTTTTATAGCTTACATACAAGTAAATTTTTAGTTCAAAAAGTTTTGATTTAAACTTACAGGTTTTACACTATTGTTCCAAGCAACGAACATGACCTCATGGAAGCGTGACAAAGCTCCAGGGTGAAGCTAACCTCTTCCAAGATGGTCATGTCTGCCAAAATGAAAGTAGAGGTGTTCCCTCTGTAGTAGGGAGAAAAGTTCAGGGCTATCTTAAGTCCATAAACCTCCCTACCAGAAATGGAGGACTGTAGCAAATCTCACCACATTTTGGTAGATGTGCAGAGCTCATTGCCTCAAATTCAGTTTTGAAATGCAGAGCAGCCTTTCTAGGCAATACAGCACCTCACCAAAAGTAAAGGAGGCTGTGCTCTGCCTCTCCATTTACAGCACAACTGAAGCAGTCCGAGTAACAAAGAATCTATTAAGAAGAGAAGAATAGCTGGATATATCTATAACTATCATATAGTTAATTTCTTAGTGTTCCTCAGGTGATATTTCATTACTGCTGCACCTTTCCATTTGGAAGGATACATAGCAAGAAACAGTGGACTCCTCTTATTGTGGGTACCATCAACACCAGGTAAACAGGCACCGTGTTCTTAATATTGTAAAAAACAAAAAAAAGTTATATTCCATAGGAGGAAAGACATAACAGCAAACATTTCAATTGCTTATTATACAGTTTCTTTACAGTTTGTAAACATGACTAGCCAATGCTGCTAGCAACTTTGATCATGATTTAAAAATATATATAAACACACTCACTAATGTGTCCAGATGAAAATAGATAACCCAGGACCAACATAAACATAATAGTGAATTATTTAATAAACAGTATCCCAGCATCCACATCACCACTGCCAACTCATCCCCTGCAATAAAAGGAAGAGTAAGAGATTAGCTAAAATGAAAATAATGGGCCCAGATGTTCTGACCATTCATTTGTTAATACACACAGATAAATGCACGTGAATTGTATTATTGAATATGAAAGTTGTTTTTTTTAAAATAAACTTGTGTACCAAGTCTTTCAAAAGCCAGCGTATGGCTGTTTTCTAAACACACATATTCTTTTCCCAGTTAAATCAGTGGGATTCTTGCCACCGGCATCAAAACAGGAAGATCTAGACTAGTAATAGTTAAAAACTATTATTACAGAAGAATTCAAGAATTCACAGAATCATAGAA
>VZTO01018855.1:7679-27611 GCA_013400615.1 Syrrhaptes paradoxus
AGAGTCCAGCGCAGAGCCACAAAGATGATGAAGGGAATGGAGCACCTCCCTTATGAGGAAAGGCTGAGGGAGCTGGGTCTCTTCAGCTTGGAAAAGAGGAGACTGAGGGGTGACCTAATGAATGTTTATAAATATGTGAAGGGTGAGTGTCAGGAGGATGGAGCCAGGCTCTTCTCTGTGACATCCAGTGATAGGACAAGGGGCAATGGGTTCAAGCTGGAACATACGAGGTTCCACTTGATTTTGAGAAAAATCTTCTTTATGGTGAGAGTGACAGAGCACTGGAACAGGCTGCCCAGAGAGGTTGTGGAGTCTCCTATGGAGACATTCAAAGCTTGCCTGGATGCGTTCCTGTGTGATCTGATCTAGGTGTTCCTGCTCCAGCTGGGGGATTGGTTCGAGGTCCCTTCCAATCCCTAACATTCTGTGATTCTGTGATAACAAATATTGGAGCTAACGGTGTTTTGAACCAAGAAACATATATTTTATTTTTCAAACTTGGCAGACACAATTAGTTACATATATAAGTAATTCATCAATTTAATATATGTTTTAACAAGAACTAAATGTGATTTGAAACAGTATGATCATATCATAGTTCAGGGAAGGCCTCTCTCCTTAATTTATTTTTTCAAAATTATCAGCAAGCATTTTAATATCCTGTTTTCCAAGGGAATATTTTGACATATTTCTAAGTCAACTGGAAACACTCTTGGCAAGTTTGCTAAGTATAAATTTAACATGTAACAATTAACTTTTTATGCTTTTGGTTTTCATACTGTCCACAAGAATATGTACACAACTGAGGGCAAAGGGAATTCTTAATTTAGGAGGTTGCTTAAGGCTTGGAGATGTTTGTTTAAACTGAGCAGAAGACCTCAAGAAACAAGACTATTTTGCTTAGTCTTTAGTATACCATTTTCCTACTCTGTTACATGAATTTTTGGGGCAAAAAAGTTCTCTGTCCTCTTCTCCTAGACAATGTGAAATGAGCTATTTATCACAGGTATGAAGGCTCATCAGTGGCACCAAAAACTGCCTCTTATATAGGTTTGAGGGAACAGTATGTCCTGGTTTTGGCTGGGCTAGAGCTAATTTTCTTTTTGGTAGCTAGAATACTACTGTGTTTTGGATTTGGTATGGGATTTGAGAAGAATGCCGATAATATATTGATGTTCTTTGTTGGAATTTACAACTTCCCATGTTTTGTAGTGTTCCCATGTAGTGTGCAGGTGCACAAGAAGCTGGGACGGAACGTAGCCAGAGCAATGAACCAAAATTGGCTAATAAGATATTCCATATCATACAATTTCATGCTTAGTGTATTAATGAAGGTCAACCAGTAAGTTCTCTCTCTGTCTTCTGGGATTGAAGTTTTGGCATTTTCTCTCCTCTGGGATTGCTTGCTGGGAACAGGCTAGGCCTTGGTCAGTGGGTGGTGAGCAGTTGCACTGTGTATCACTCATTATCATTAATAATATCACTCTATTATCATTAATAATAATTTTATTTCAATTATTAAATTATTCTTATCTCAACCCACACGTCTCCCTACCTTTATTCCTGCCCATTCCCTGGGACAGGGGAGGATGAGCAAGTGGCTGCACAGTGTTTAGTGCTGGCAGGGTTTAAACCATGACACAGGGTCAAGCAAGAGTCTTGCTTCAGCTCTCCGATACAAAGCTGACAAGTCATTCAAATAAGCAGATGAAGCTGCTGAAGTCTTGATAAAACAGAAGAAAAAAGGTTAATGAAAAGTGATCTGTCTCTCTGATTTGTACTAGACATATTTTATTTCTCTCAAGCACACCAGCACTGTCCCCCACCCACCCTGCAGACATGAAGTAAAATTCTTGTACACTGACTTCCTGGACTACATTCTCTCTTAAAAGACACTCTTCAAGGAATCTAGCAAATAACTCTCTTGCAGTCAATGGGGGAGGCAGCTCGTTCAGAGTTTTCCAGGGTAAAAATTAAAACCAAACAAAACCAACCAACCAAACAAAAAAGGAAACAACAAATAAGTGAAGTCTTTCTACATTTTCAAGGAAAAGTTCAGAATTACCCAAAGAGAATTATTCATTTCAAGTTGCAAAAAACTCCACTTCCACAGGGCATTTCAGGCATGAATTTGGTCTCCAATTTTTCTCCCCTCTCACAGCTCTTCCCTTTCTGACACTGTATGTTCTGAAGACCAATTGCCATGACTGTGAGAAAGCAAGGTTTAAAGCTCTGTGTCACACCAAAAAAGCGGCTTTCTAAAATTGCACAAGAACTTAAATTTAGCCCTGTTGAGAAAAGTAAGTTTTATAATTTTTTTTTTTTTTTGGTCATAAAACACTCCAATACATCTTCTGTCATGCAGATGTGAAAAAGGGATGGTATTCATGAGAAAAATTAACATTTGTGTTGCAGTTTGAGGAAGCAGCAGCAAGCCCAGAGTACAGCTAAAGATATCAGAAGAGAAAGAAGAGCAAAGATCATGGGCTTTGATTACACTGGTAGGGAAGCTGGTATCTAGAACTTGGTTTTTGGACTTTGTGTTTACTGCAGTGTGAGATAAGACTTTCTGAATTCACATGAAGACACAAAAGCTTACTACTGAGTCTGTGTGAAAGAGGAACCAAAAGAAGAAGCTATTCTAACTGTAGGCATCGTGAATTTTTTGCAGCAATTTGTTCCCTTATTTTTCTATGTATGTTCTAAGACAAAAAAAAAAATCAAATTTGTAGTTTAGAGTAGATTCAATGGAGGAAGGGAAGGAGAATATTTATCACTTGCAACTGGATGATGGAAGATTTTCAGCCCAGATGTTATAAACTCCGTAAAAGTAAATGTATATTTGGGATTTTCATTATTTTCAGCCAGTGTTTAAGAACAAGTCGTGTTTTGACTCCATCCAGTCTGCCTCATAACAAAGCACAACAATATTTCCTCAGTACACTTCCAGCACTTGTGCGTTTCATGTAATTGCCTTCAATTCCATTCCCTTGCTGAGAGGGAATCCTCTGAGGAAAAAGTAGCTATGGAATTGGAAACCAAAAAGTTTAGGGAAAATGGAAATATATAGTACTCATAAAAATTTGATTACAGTCTGTTTGCTGGGGCGTAAAAAATAGGCTAATCTGTAGACACGTGGGTCTGTTGAAAAGTAATTATTTTAGTATTCCAGAAAAAGAGAGCATTTAGTTCTTTGGCAAGGAATTCTTGTTCAAGCAACATAACATTACTAAAAAGAACTAGAGAAGAAAAACAGTGAAACTGCTTTGGAATAAGGTAATGCAGAGCTGCATATGCATAGTCTGTTGTGGCAGGATTTGTTCTATGAGTTAAATAGGAAAAAATGCAAATAAATCAACACAAGCTTACCTTGTTGCATTGAAAAACAGTGTCATTCAAATGCATGGTAAGCAATTGTTGAGTAATCAGGAAGAGAAGGGAAGGTTGTTCCAAGTGCCAGTGTCTTACTGGGTTTTTCTGTTGGGAGTGGCTGAGAGTAGGCTGCTCTTGCTGATACCACTGAACATAAAAAAGATGGATGAAGGCAGTAAAGTAAAACTTTAAATGAATCTATTGTTCCTTGTGTTATCATTGTAGGACCAAATGATGGAGCCTGATGCTGCCATTGACTCAGTGTAAGGTCTCCTGTTGATCTTTTTTTAGGGTTTTACCCATTTGGAAGTTTAAAAATAATTTCTCTTGGTACTTATTAATAATTTCTGTGTTGTGGTTTTTTTGTTTGGGTTTTTTTTTTTCCAGAGGAGCTGTAAAAATACAAATGGAGCTGTTAGATAATATAGTGATAAGTATTGTAGAAAAGACACTATCTGTAAACAAATTAGATTTGATTAAAAATGCAGAATATAATGCAGAAAACCCTTAGCTTTTTCAGTGATGATGTCCAGATTCTATTTTGCAGTAGCAGTGATTGAACAGCTCAGGTTTAACTACCTGGGTATTGTGGATAATGCAAGCCACCAGTCTTATCCCTGCCTCTCATCTGGGGTTTGAGGCAGTGGCTCTTCATCACAAAAGCAGTAGGCTGGCTAGAATTGTCCTGGAGGAAAGGCCTTGTTTAATACATGCCATTAAACATTGGCCATTTAGCGCTCGGTGTCTTGCAGTGGCAGCTCTGTGGATAGAAGAGAATACCCTAATCCTGGATATGTTAGGAAGTCCTTCCAGAGACTACTGTCCTATCAGCTCTGCTAGCTGAACTATTCATATATTAGTTTACGGGATCATTTCAGTCAAACTGAACCAGTTGAAATTCGGTTGTTTAAACTAACGCGGATAATTTTGAAGAAAGCTGCTTAGGGATTTGAGAAACTGAGCTAACAGATTGCTAGCCTGAAAAAAAGTCCCCCTTGAGTAGGGACTTTGGCAGCTGGTTCAAGGAGTACCATAATTTCTTTTGTTCCTTTGGAAACATCCAAAAAACCCTGCAGTAATGTGGATCAAATGCTGTTGCTTTTTTTGGTAGTTAGCTTGGTTGCTATTTTGCATTCAGAGGGGCAATTCTGGTGATGAATATGATATGCATTGTTTCAGACCTGTTTGTTTATAGAGTCCATTAAACAAAATTTTGGAATCAGTTTCCTTGTTTGTAGTTCTGAGCCAGTACTCTAGCTAGTTTGATTGTCTTCTGTTTTCATTGCTCCTAGCATTAAGACTTAAAGAGCAGTTGTCACACAGGCATTGCCCATAACAGGGCCTTTAAGGGATGGCTGCTATTGATGTGATTATTCCAGAGTATCCATATCTGTTTTTAATATAATCTACTACACAATACAGACAATAAAAATTGTCATTCCTAAAGAGGATGTAACATGAAATAAAATAATAAATGGAAATAAGTTAGGATTATAGACATAATGCCAGTTACAATAAGGTAAATTACTCTTGTCACTAGCAGGAATTTAGTGTTCAGGAGCCACTAGGTTATTACTATTTTGACGTTTTGTTTGTTGATGTGGGAATCTCAATTTAGCCATCCAATTAAAAAATGTTAAATCGATAAACAGAGGTACTTTCTGTTCTCTTTTCTGTCTATTACTTAGAAGTTTGAATAACCTGCATGAACACATCACTAATAATCCTCTCAAAGATCAGAACAAATTTTATGTAGGGAAATGCTGAGAATATCTAGCTTAATTTAGAGATTTGTAATGGCTCATGTTGGTCAGCAATGAGTGTGGAATTAATATTTTGCTGTGTTCCTGCACGTAGACAGACATAACTAGATAAATGACTATTTTAGTGTAACTAAACAATGTATTATGGTTGGTTATTTGTCATGTTGATTGGCTAACTGTCACTAATACTAAGATTCTTACCAACCTGATATTTGTATTCCCCACTCAACATATCAATTTATGAGGGTTTAATGTCAGTACAAGATAAATCTAATCCCAAGTAATCAAACTTGAAAAGAAAAACTGTAGGAGAAAGTTTTTCACCCAAAGGGTGGTGGCACACTGGAACAGGTTGCCCAGGGAGGTCGTGGATGCCCCATCCCTGGAGGCATTCAAGGCCAGGCTGGATGTGGCTCTGAGCAGCCTGGTCTAGTGGTTGGCGGCTCTGCATATGGCGGGGGGGTTGAAACTAGATGATCACTATGGTCCTTTTCAACCTGGGCCATTCTATGATTCTATGATTCAAACAAAGTAGTTTGTGTACACTCTTTCTCCTTCCCCTCCTTATCCAGAATAGAAATTCACCAACGCGCCAGGCATTTTGGGCTATAAATGTTTGTTGTGGGTTTTGAAATATGAAATGGGTCACACAATTCTTCTTTATTTATATACATACAATACACTCACAATTACATACACATTTTTACCTATCCAGAAGAAATTTAGATCTAAAGATTAATAGTTTACTAGAAATATATTAACTGTATATGAATGTGTTTTTGGGTATAATCCCAGACAAATTACCTCTTCTTACTGCTCCAAAGCATTTTGGAAGAATGATTGCCTAAAAGAGATTTTAGAAAATGGTGTTCTTTTGAGAAATAGTGTTTTTAATCCTTTTGAAGATTGTGAGTGCAGTTTCAGATGACCAAACCAACTGAAGAACATTTTATACTAGAAGACATAGCCTTGTCTCCCATGGTCCTGACTTTGAGCAGCTAGAATTAACTGTTCCTTCCCTGTTTTTATTGGTAAAACAGAAATAGTGAGCTTAGTGATCTGAATTAGATTTCTGAGGAACAGAGCTGGTATGAAGGAGAGGGCAGGGCTGTGTATCTGGGCATCAGGGAGGAGAGTGGAAGGAATGAGATCATCTCTTTCACTGAGAGTGGGTTGGTGGACTGACTTAATTTTTATCACAGCCTTGAAGACTGTGCTGCGCACAGTGTAATAAGCAAGTTAGCACTGATTTCTGTAATTCCATCAACACCATGACTGAATTAACAATAGCAAAAACAGGCCCCACTTGGCTTTCTTCTGACTAATTGTAAGTCCATGACAGAGCAGAAATTTAACATATTCTCCAAAGCTGGTGCCCTAGTGAGTCACTTTTAAATTATACACTGTTTTTCAGAGTATACTAAGGTACAATAAATGCTAACTAGTTCCTAGAAAAATATATTTGTTCTTGCTTTGCTGTTGTGTTTATCTAAAATTAAAATATTATATAACAACTTAAAGTCAATAAAAATACTGACTCAGGGCTATACACCCAAAGTGCATATTTTGTTTTGCAGTGGCAAGAGGTTAGGACATTTAATTCCTAGCCAACATTTCATATATCTATTTACTGTTCACATGTATATAGTGAGATCAAATAATACACATTGTAATGGGTAAAATGCATTCTACAGTAACATGTAGTTTCTATGTACTGGAAATTTTGTCTTCATATACATATATGTGTGTTGGTAAGCATGTGTACACCTGCATATTCACATAGTAATGGAAACAATGGACTACAGGGAAATTGCTTTGTCATTGAAAGAAATCCCATTCTGCAATAGGCAATCACATTTTGTTCCATAAAAGGAGTTATCTTGTTGAAGGCTTTTATCACTATTGTTTTCACTGGAAGTTTATTCCAAATCTTGAATGGTCTATAAGTTAGATTTTTTTTCTTCTATAAGAAGAAAGCTTAAATACTAATGACTAATTTTATTCTCTTTTTTCTGACATTCTTTCTTACCTTGAAGAGTTATTTTTTGCTCTTGGTGTTTATCCCTCATCAGGATTATAAGGATATGCTCACTTTCCAGAGATCAGTCATATATCCTTGCTGTTTCTATTACCAGATTAAAAAAATTATGCTTTTTCAGCCTTCTCATGTGAAAGATAAATTTTATATTCTTCTTGTAATCCAAGTAGTTCTCTTCTGTATCCCTTTTAGGTTTTTTAACGTACGCATTGAGAACAGTTCCAGGACTGTTGAATGGGTTCTATTCCTATCTGCTGATGTTTCCTAGGATTCTTTTTGCCTTTTTCTCACCTGCAAAACATGACAGGTTACTATCATTCTATAATAATCTTTAAGTCCTTTTTCTTCGGTGTTTCCAGCTGACCAGCTTCCAGTTTACATCAGAATTTTAAGACTTTCTGTGTTTTACTATTGACTGAAGAAAAAAAGAAGAAAAAAAAAAACCCAGAGAAATGCTTTCTACCATAGAACCATAGAATGGCCTGGGTTGAAAAGGACCTCAATGATCATCTAGTTTCAAACCCCCCTGCTGTGGGCAGGGTTGCCAACCACTAGAGCAGCCTGCCCAGGGCCCCATCCAGCCTGGCCTTGANCCAGCCCTCTGATCATCTTAGTGGCCCTCCTCTGCACCCGCTCCAAGAGCTCCACGTCCTTCCTGTGCTGGGGGCCCCAGGCCTGGACACAGTACTCCAGATGGGGCCTCACAAGAGCCGAGTAGAGGGGCACAGTCACCTCCCTCTCCCTGCTGGCCACCCCTTTTTTAATGCAGCCCAAAACACAGTTGGCTTTGCGGGCAGCAAGCACGCACTGCCGGCTCATATCCAGCTTCTCGTCCACCAGGACCCCCAAGTCGTTCTTCGCAGGGCTGCTCTCAGGGAGTTTTTCTCCCAGTCTATACAAGTGCCTAGGATTGCCCCGGCCCAAGTGCAACACCATGCTCTACAGTGTATTCTATCTGCATTTTTTTTTTCAACAGACACATGTCTTTCTGCACCGCAGGTATAGCATCACTCAAATAGTATTCTGTCACATAATTCAATATATCTAGTAAACCATGACAGCCATTAGACATGAATCACAATACAAAACAAGAACCTTATTAGAAAAATAAATTCAGGTGAAGAGAACAAATGACTTTTCTTGAAATCTTGAAATTCTCAATATTTTATTCATGGCTACTTACTGTACTTCCCACAGGACACATAACCTGGCATTCCTTCTCTCACTTAGCCATCAGAGATGCAGCTGATAAGGAAGAGGGAATCAAAAGGACAACTCACCTTCACCAACTAATAGCTAATGTCTTTTCTTTAGAAAGTGCTTAGAAGAAGACATATTCCACAGTGAACCTGGGCCAGCTAATGGCAAATCAGCCTCCAACTTACAGCAAAGAGCTTGCTTTTGGTAGATGAAATACTGCACTGCCCTCCCTCTCAGTTTTATGATTAGCATCTTCTTGTGTACACATTTTACACAGCTAATAACTATATGAGATAAAAGTCAGTGAGAATCAGGTCTACTATCTTCTTGGTGTGTTTAATGATTTAAGAGGAATCCTTAGCATTGGGTTAATAATGTTTTTCAGATGTTTGAAATAACATCAAAAGAAGCATTTGGATTTGCTGACATTTCAGGATTTTGGATGACTATCTAGGTCTTTTTTTTTTTCCCCATGTGCTCTCTGAAATAACTGTCAATCCCATTTAATAATTCTAGACATGCTGAAAAGTTTGACAAGTTCAGAGAAAAATGTCCTTTAAAAATAAGTATTGATTCTAACCATATTGTCCTTAGGAAAAGGAAGGAGGGAAAAGGGGTGTGGGTGTGCTTTTAGAAGTATTATAAACCCAGCTGTAAGGTTATTAAATTGTCATGCTGTATTTTACTACATATTAGATTACTGCAATTATACAAAAACTCAAAAAAATTGGCTACATCTTCTTTGAGAGCAGAGAAAAATAACTTTAAACACAGTTGTCGAAAGCAGTACTACAGATTTCCTGAGTCCACCTTCTGCAAAGGCTTTTCTTCTCTGTTGTCTTTCCATAAAAGACACTACCTTTTGGAGATAGCATCAATACAACTGTCAGGATCACTACCTTTTGGGGATAGCATCAATATAACTGTCAGGAACACAGTCAAAGGAAGCTAGAAGGTTATTATATTTTCTTCCCTTACCATCTAATGGCTGAAACTCATTTAGAGGAAATTAAGAGTCTGCAGTATGGAAACCCACAATGTCTTGGGATAAACCAGTAAGAGAATGAGAGTGATGAGAATATGATGTTTTAAAAAGCTGTACTTGACTTATTCTCCACCCACCCCAGGTAAAGCTTCAGTGGTGATAAAAGCCACTTTTATCAACAAAAGCGTAGAGAGGGAGAGATGCTGGACCATACAGGCTGCAAGATCAGTTTATATGCTGATCATCAAGACTCCCAAGGGAATGAAAACTATCTCAAAAATCCATGATACCTTTATGGCCAGTTTGTAGTAGGTCGTGCCACTTGAGTTAATTAACCCGTTTACAGTGGGTTCTCCTGGAGGCTGTTGTCTAGATACTCACATGAAAATGAGGTAGAACATCTCAGTTACTTATTGGAAATTGGTGTTTTCTGTTCTTTCCCTTACGAGATATGATGGTGCCAATGTTACCTTTACCCAATGATGGCAAGTTTCTTAGTGTTCTGAAAACGTAATATTTAATTTCTTTATATTAATCTCTCTCATCATTACTGTTCACAAATCATACCTTTATATTATAATTTTTATAGATTATCACTGAATTCCTTGACTGTGGCAGTAAATTCTTTCTTCTTGTTAGGTGCTTGTAAAGTAGCTCTTAAACTGTTAAATGAGTGCTAACCAACTAGCCTCTGTAAGACGGCAAATTTAACTGAATTTGCTAACTGTGGCCTTAGAAATGCATAAAATAACCTTAAGAAACTCCATATTCTTAGCAGAAATCCCTTCTGTAATGATAGCTTAGCTTTTACCAGGGAGCTGCCTCCAACAGAATTTATCCTAAGTTATGAATAGAGGAAAAATCTCAAGTTAAGAATTGTCAGTGTAAATCAATTTGATATTAAAAGGTTTCAAAATATTTATGCTAATAGAGGAAAATATAATGTATAAATAACTTGTCTATCATTTGATGTTTGGAAGGCATTCTTCGGGAACTGTTTTAATTCCCTATCATTGTAACATTAATAACCAGAGATGAAAAGCTGTAAGTTTGGCTACTGAGACAGCAAAAAGTCAAAGGATGTACTCAGGGAAAGGTGGATATGCTTTGAGCAACACAATGTTACCCTCAGTTTTTGAATAATGTCAGCCCAGAGGTTTTCGGTTATAAAAAATAAACCAAGATAGTCCATGTAAAACAAACCTGTAATCTGTATTTGACATTCTTGAATAATTGAATTATTTTCAAAATAATATAGTAATTATTTATTTGTTTCATTAGAGTCTGCCCCTGCATTCTGGTGACCCTCTGTGACCCTCAGTGTCTCACTTAAAATCAAGTTTTTTGCATGAGTCCCTTGCTTTAAGACTTGGATCTAAATGCGTCGGTACTATAATGAGCAACTGCAGATGTTTTATATCTCTTCAATAGTTTTATCATGCAACTGAAATACTTTGGGCAATTACACCTAAAATGATCCTCTTACTTTTATCACTAAAAAATTCCATTCAACATCAGAAAGTCTTCTTCAGGCACCAGCTGTGTGCTGGAAGTATTCTAACAGTTTTCTAACAGTGACAGAATTCATGCATCCTCCATGATAAATTAGTTTATGCCTGTGAGTGTACATGTGGGAAAAGGGAAGGATGGAAAATCTGGTTTTTATTTTCTGAAAGCAAGAAATGGCATCAAATGAATATTTACTCAAAATCTTCATGCTTTCTTCCTTAAAAGCACTGTTATTACAGCATATGAATAATATGTAGCTTGGCTGTGACAGGGATACTTTATTATTATTGAGTGATGGGGATAGCTCTACCAACACAGTCTGAAAACATTTTGAAAGGTCTTATGAAGCTGGGGAAGGAATTTTAAGAGGGGCCTCTTGTTCCTTGGAAAAGATTCAAATTACATTTTTTTCATGTCACTTCACACTAGAAGTGTGCTCGAGCAAGCAAAACAAGAGGCTGACTAGTATTCGTGCACAAAAGAGAATCTATGGATTAGTATGGTTGCTGAATACGAATCAACAGAGACATGCTGTTATGAAAAGGAAAACACATAAACAGAACCCTATATCCAAAATGTGCGAAGTAATCCTTCAGCTCTGTGCCACAATAGTAAGGCTTCAGTTAGAATACTTTGTTCAGTTCTGTGTTTTACTCTCCAAGACAGGCAGAGGTCTGGCTGAAAAACATGTGAAAGAGAGCTGCAACAGTGATTTGAAGTCTGGAAACCGTGATCTGTGAGGAAAGAATAAGTGAATTGGAATTTTTTGTCCTAAAGAAGAGAAGAATAAAGGACTGTGGTGTGGAGAAGGAACGTGGTGAATAAACAATTAGCAAAGAGGAAGGGAATAATGTGTTTTCCTTGTTTGTTGTGGATAGAATGAGAAATAATAGCGTTAAACTGCAAAAAGGAGGAGTTACATTAGATATTTAGAAAAAAATCTAAGAGTAAGAATAAAGAAGACCTGGAATAAAGCCTTGGGGAGCTGTGAAGCTGAAATCGTTTAAGTTCTTTAAAAATGGGTTTAACAAGTGTCTGTCCAGACATACACATCTGATTCTATCTTAAAGCAGAAGTCCCTGTTACCCCTGTGATTTTATGTTCACTTACAATGTAAATTTTAGGCACAGTGAATGAATATATGAGTCTGCATCATATAAATGGTATTAGACCTTTTTTTTTGCTTAACTGAAACAGTTAAGGAATATTTTAGATGGATGATCTAAAAATAATAATGTTATAGTTTAGAGTTTTACTCACTGTAATTACAAATTTATTACTTCTGTTTCCAATTAAACTGTTAATTTCACATCAAACTGAATTTTGATTTGATTAAAATTAAATGACCATCAAGGTGAATTTCTGTTCAAATTTAGTTTTGCACAGCTGTAGAAAAACCAGTTATTCAGCCAGATCTATTTCACATGGAATATTAACTCTTCTGTTGTGTTTTCATGTGGTGGGTTTTGTTTGGTAGCNACAAATCATACCTTTATATTATAATTTTTATAGATTATCACTGAATTCCTTGACTGTGGCAGTAAATTCTTTCTTCTTGTTAGGTGCTTGTAAAGTAGCTCTTAAACTGTTAAATGAGTGCTAACCAACTAGCCTCTGTAAGACGGCAAATTTAACTGAATTTGCTAACTGTGGCCTTAGAAATGCATAAAATAACCTTAAGAAACTCCATATTCTTAGCAGAAATCCCTTCTGTAATGATAGCTTAGCTTTTACCAGGGAGCTGCCTCCAACAGAATTTATCCTAAGTTATGAATAGAGGAAAAATCTCAAGTTAAGAATTGTCAGTGTAAATCAATTTGATATTAAAAGGTTTCAAAATATTTATGCTAATAGAGGAAAATATAATGTATAAATAACTTGTCTATCATTTGATGTTTGGAAGGCATTCTTTGGGAACTGTTTTAATTCCCTATCATTGTAACATTAATAACCAGAGATGAAAAGCTGTAAGTTTGGCTACTGAGACAGCAAAAAGTCAAAGGATGTACTCAGGGAAAGGTGGATATGCTTTGAGCAACACAATGTTACCCTCAGTTTTTGAATAATGTCAGCCCAGAGGTTTTCGGTTATAAAAAATAAACCAAGATAGTCCATGTAAAACAAACCTGTAATCTGTATTTGACATTCTTGAATAATTGAATTATTTTCAAAATAATAGAGTAATTATTTATTTGTTTCATTAGAGTCTGCCCCTGCATTCTGGTGACCCTCTGTGACCCTCAGTGTCTCACTTAAAATCAAGTTTTTTGCATGAGTCCCTTGCTTTAAGACTTGTATCTAAATGCGTCGGTACTATAATGAGCAACTGCAGATGTTTTATATCTCTTCAATAGTTTTATCATGCAACTGAAATACTTTGGGCAATTACACCTAAAATGATCCTCTTACTTTTATCACTAAAAAATTCCATTCAACATCAGAAAGTCTTCTTCAGGCACCAGCTGTGTGCTGGAAGTATTCTAACAGTTTTCTAACAGTGACAGAATTCATGCATCCTCCATGATAAATTAGTTTATGCCTGTGAGTGTACATGTGGGAAAAGGGAAGGATGGAAAATCTGGTTTTTATTTTCTGAAAGCAAGAAATGGCATCAAATGAATATTTACTCAAAATCTTCATGCTTTCTTCCTTAAAAGCACTGTTATTACAGCATATGAATAATATGTAGCTTGGCTGTGACAGGGATACTTTATTATTATTGAGTGATGGGGATAGCTCTACCAACACAGTCTGAAAACATTTTGAAAGGTCTTATGAAGCTGGGGAAGGAATTTTAAGAGGGGCCTCTTGTTCCTTGGAAAAGATTCAAATTACATTTTTTTCATGTCACTTCACACTAGAAGTGTGCTCGAGCAAGCAAAACAAGAGGCTGACTAGTATTCGTGCACAAAAGAGAATCTATGGATTAGTATGGTTGCTGAATACGAATAACAGAGACATGCTGTTATGAAAAGGAAAACACATAAACAGAACCCTATATCCAAAATGTGCGAAGTAATCCTTCAGCTCTGTGCCACAATAGTAAGGCTTCAGTTAGAATACTTTGTTCAGTTCTGTGTTTTACTCTCCAAGACAGGCAGAGGTCTGGCTGAAAAACATGTGAAAGAGAGCTGCAACAGTGATTTGAAGTCTGGAAACCGTGATCTGTGAGGAAAGAATAAGTGAATTGGAATTTTTTGTCCTAAAGAAGAGAAGAATAAAGGACTGTGGTGTGGAGAAGGAATGTGCTGAATAAACAATTAGCAAAGAGGAAGGGAATAATGTGTTTTCCTTGTTTGTTGTGGATAGAATGAGAAATAATAGCGTTAAACTGCAAAAAGGAGGAGTTACATTAGATATTTAGAAAAAAATCTAAGAGTAAGAATAAAGAAGACCTGGAATAAAGCCTTGGGGAGCTGTGAAGCTGAAATCGTTTAAGTTCTTTAAAAATGGGTTTAACAAGTGTCTGTCCAGACATACACATCTGATTCTATCTTAAAGCAGAAGTCCCTGTTACCCCTGTGATTTTATGTTCACTTACAATGTAAATTTTAGGCACAGTGAATGAATATATGAGTCTGCATCATATAAATGGTATTAGACCTTTTTTTTTGCTTAACTGAAACAGTTAAGGAATATTTTAGATGGATGATCTAAAAATAATAATGTTATAGTTTAGAGTTTTACTCACTGTAATTACAAATTTATTACTTCTGTTTCCAATTAAACTGTTAATTTCACATCAAACTGAATTTTGATTTGATTAAAATTAAATGACCATCAGGGTGAATTTCTGTTCAAATTTAGTTTTGCACAGCTGTAGAAAAACCAGTTATTCAGCCAGATCTATTTCACATGGAATATTAACTCTTCTGTTGTGTTTTCATGTGGTGGGTTTTGTTTGGTAGCAGAGGATGGTTACAGTAATGGCTCCTGTAAGTAACTGCTAAGAGTTCCCCCTACACCTTCCTTGGTTCACCAGGCAACTAAATCAGCTTGTGTTTTTGTATGTGTGTGTGGGTGTGCTAAGAGCAGGGCGACCTTTATGAAATTTTATTGCAGGAGAGTGCTCAGGGGATTTGGGTTATCACAGTATTGTTGTATGTTGCAGCAGTGACCTGCGTCTACTTGTGCAGTCCAGCCTGGCTCATTGTATTCCTACTATTATTTGTTGTTCATCCCACTGTATCCCTGCTTCCTCCTGCTGGTTCTTTTTCCAGGATGTCAGGTAGCATTTTGTGCATGGTCAGTCTACTCCACCAGTTGTGCGAAGAACCCTACATNATTATTTTCAAAATAATAGAGTAATTATTTATTTGTTTCATTAGAGTCTGCCCCTGCATTCTGGAGAGAGAGAGAAAGAGTTTTACAATACTTGGGCCAGCTTCTGTGCTGCTGTAAACCCACATCACCAGTTTACACCAAGTGAGAATCTAGTCCACTCAGTACAATAAATTCTTTCTACTTAGCTAACCTAGTTTGCTGCGTTGAGTGCATTCCATTCCCTTCATTAGCAAAGAAAAGCAAATCTATGACCTTGGCTACTTTCCTGTGAAAACAGTCCTTTATCTCAGGATACAGAGAAAATTGTGTGATGTGAACAAAGCTGATAAATAGAAACCTGAGCAGGAGAGTGCTCTATGGAAATTGTGGGAGTGATGTGCTGGAAAATCTATGAGCTTCCCAGGCTGGCAGGTGTTCATCAGGTAAGTCCTCATCATACTTCTTGTTTCCCAGCTGCAGGAGAGCTGGAGAGGGCCCTGCAGTTCCTCCTCATTCAACAGCAGCAGCAAGTTAACATGGATGAAGAGAGCAGGTCTTATTTATGCTTTTGTGACTTTTTCAGGAGTAAAGCCTCTTTGTGGTTTTGCATTGTACCTCCAGACAAAGCCTTCTTCCAAGTTTCTGGCTGTGATGACTTTTTCAGTTGTATTACATTAGAAGGACATTGCCATTGTCAATTGCCATTGACAGAATTGTGGCAATAAAAGTTACATTGGAGGATAAAGATGAAACAAAAGGAAAGCAAAAAAAAAAAAAGTAAGTAAGTGTGGTGTTTGTAAGAACAGAGAACAACCTAAGAACCTCATTAAAGATAATGAGAATGAAAGTTAAAAGAATTAGTTGCAGTACTTAAAACAGTACTCCACTATGAGAAAGGAAGGAGAATTATTGAAAATAAGGTTTCCTAAATCCTATGTAGCCATTCAAAAACGGTTTCCAAGCAACGAGAACATGTAGATAGCCCCAGGAATAAGAGGTATTATGAATGCTTGGAGACACAGAGAGGAAGGAAAAGATGAAACAGAGCTGGAGTCAGGCTGGGAAGATTCTGGAGTGGAGGGCTCCCCTCACACACCCCAGTGTGGAAGCTGGTGAGGCAGAGGGTGAGCTGACTTGTGCTGAGAAAGACCACCAAAAGAAAGAAAATGAAGGAAAGAAGGCGTATAGGGAATGTAAGAACCTAGATTAAAAACATTTGCTTTGTATCACTCTTTCAGACCTCCCATTAAAACTAATGGGCAAGGGTACATATCTTGATGGATGTAATTGTATTTATTTTGCAGAGGACTGACATTTACATGTCCCCTGTACTTTATTCTGGCTGTTTAAGAAATTTTCTTGTTAGCTTTTGTTCAGATCAGTAATTGTTCACTTCTTATTCTGGCAAATCTTTCATTAATGGCTGAAGCTAATCGCAAAGGAAAAAGATGAAAGTCTAAAAAATTACTAGTTGGCTAGATATGTGTCAAAAGGTGTATAATTGAGTGGATTTGATAGACAACACTGAAAAGCTGATAAAAATGGTTGTAATATTGCCAGCCAGAGTAAACAGGGTTTGTAGGATAAGGTTTTGTGTACTCTGAATTACTGATAAACAAGCCGCGAACCTCCTTATATTATCCTTGTGGAGAAAACTTGGATATGCTTTTCAAAATCTATATATANATGCAATACCCCATGAGGTGGAAAAAATGAATAAGGTCTCAGTTCTGTCTTGTATTGAAGGCTACTTGGATTGTAAATGTTCTGCAAGATACAGGTCCTAGCCTGACTGAGGAGGTCAAGCAATGAATAGGTACTGTGAGAAAGAAAGATTCCTACTTTCAGCTTCCCAAAATAGCTCTGTCCTTTTGTCCTTTGAAATGAAGTTGTAACTATTGATATTGTGATACTTTGGGCAATTTGAGTCCTATGAGGACTGAGTTTGTACTTACCATCACTGATATGAAGCTAATACGCAAGAGTTATGAGGCCCGGGAGGGAAAGTAAGCAATGGGCACTGAGACTTGAAGACACTTAATATGGTTGTTTAGTATCCACACTATGGATGTGGCCCTAAGTCCAACCAATACCAATAAGGTTATTTTTGAGATTGGAATGGGCCCAAATAGTCCTCTCTTTCTTTTCTATAATTTCAGATATTTCATGGGAATCATCCTGGAGAAACAGGAAAGATAATTTGGTTCTTTGTGTTTTGTGTCTAACTGACTTTTTTTTTGTAAAACACGCTGAAGATTTGTAGAACTTTTGTCACAGGTGCCGTAGGAAGATACAGCTCTCAGCTTTTTGATCAGGCTGTAAATAACAGTAATCTTTGCATTTTAGATTGTTCTTTTCCACAAGTGAGATGTGACTTTCATTACATGATTTCAGAATTAATTTAATTACATGTTTCTGTTGAGTAAACACAAGAGTTTGTTTTGATTCTGCTCCCTTCAGAAGTATGTAGATGCAACTGCACATTGTTCTTCTACCCTTTTCCCCTTCTGAATCAACTGATCAGGGAAGCACAGTGTTAAAGGCAGCTCTGTTCCTTGATGTGTCTGTTTGAAGGAGACATCCAGATTCTGAAGGAGTCCATTTCCTTCCACAAGGGGTTCAATAAAGATTTATTTTAATGAAGATTACTCTCCAGGGATCCATGAAAAAGCAAAGGCTGTTGTCCTCTGCTGGGTTTAAAATGTTGATAGAGGAAATTTCAATTCAGACTTTCAAGTGGGAATGGAACAGAAGCATGAACTGTTGGCAATACTTACAGAGCCTCTGTAAAACAAGATAAATAAAAAGAAATGATCTTTTTCTAGATCTTAACTCAAGTTGTCTAAAGCTAGGGGATTTACGTGTTTCTTTCTGTGTTCCGACTTCTGTGCTTTTTACTGTCTGGATGTAGACAGCACAACCAAAAATATATAGTCTGTTTCCGTAGGCTTTTATCCTGAGAATTTTAAAAAAGCAGAGAGTGAAGGATGAAAGAAGGGTCAAAGAGCTGCATAATGAAAGGAATTTTCTTTTTTTTTAGTGTTTCTGGATGTTGCATGATTACTGTCTTACCATCTCTGAGTATATTTTCCATCTTTCTTTTACTGTTTAAAATCTTATAGTGTAATAGAAACTCTTGAAATTACACATGTGCAAGTCAGATAGGTCTCAAAAACCCTCTCCGAACCACTGTTGAGGTCAGTAGAAGTATTTCCACTTCACGCAGAGCAAGGCTGGATTGCAGCAGAATTAAGAGAGGCAAGATGGCAAGCATATTTTACAGATGTTCAAGCTTGGTTCAGATGTTCAAGTTCAGCTTAGGTTCTGCTGCACTTTATGAACAGAATATTTTTAAATAGCTGATTGACTTGCAGGCACACAACAACTAAACACTGGAAAGGACTCATAATTTGCTTAACTGCTTGAGTTCAGAACATTAGTTTAAGTTCTGAAGCAAACTGAGATTTTTCAGAATCATTATGTCAAAGGTGGTGATTCAGTTTCCTTTCGAAAAGTGGTAATTAAAGTTCCAGCTGTGGTAATTAAAGTTCCACTGCCTTTTATAAGCAGGTAGGCCAGCCTGATCCAATTTCCATAGACACTTTTCAATTGACTTCAGACCCATAGAACAAGGCTATTGGGAACTACCCAAGCAAGCTTAACAGCAAATTCTTGTTCAAACCAGAGTCACAGAGTCACAGAAACTTTAGCCACTATTGAGGATATTAAGTTCAGAAAATCACAACATCAGAATGAACTCTATCATTCTTCGATCTTAAACTATTGACTAGACAACTTGGAAAACTGATTATACCTTTTTCGTGGGACACATAAAGGTTAAGATGGATGGGGTTGCATAGTTTATAACATGAGTAAGCAGTCCTCCATGATTTTCCCACTCAGAGGTGATGTTTGAAGGTTTTTCTGCCAGGAAGGCAGCTCAGAGTGATCAGGTAGCCATGTCAGATACTGTGAAACTGGCAGGGTTCAAAGACATTATTGATATTCCGAGGGTAACAATAAGGCAAATAAAATACCTGTTATCTTATTAAAAATTTTCATCTCAAAAACCTGTGACAGGCTTCACACAATGGTTACGTTTTAGCCTTTCTTGCTCTGGTAGGTTAAATATTGGGTAAAAGCTCAGTCTACTTTGTTGTGTTACTTTTCTGTACTTTTTAATCGGGGCTGGAAGCAAGCCAAGCTGNTCACAGGCAGCCGAAGTACCACATGAATGCTCTGTTGGAAATATAAACTATTTTCAGCACTTCAGGAAGGCTGGTATCTTACAGTACACTTCCCACAGTTTATTCCTGCTAAAAGCTCTGTGGAACATCTGGGTAGGCATGGGCAAGGCACCAACAGAGGTAAGAAAGCTGCAAATCAGTCTTTAGAGGACAAATTCTCGGAATCATTTTCCATTGGACAAGTAGGCATTTTACCACTTGCTTTCATGAAAACTAGATCATGCTGTGGTAAAACAGCCTTGCCTAAAAGTCAATGACAGAATAACTTTTTATCCTCTTCTCTTCAAGATGGATATGTAAACAAACAGCTTGTGAATTTGTATACTCTATTTTTGTGACCATAAATAGGTCTTCTTTATCTGGAGCTGCAAAATTGTGGTGCCTATGTAAATTGTGACTGATTTATGTAGACCCTGACAGTGACACAACACAGCAAGTTGGACTTCTGTGCTTACTAAGGCTTAAATTTGCCCCTGAATTAGAAAACTGTTAGACATGGAACAAATATAGGAAAACACTAGCACTTTTATCACACTGGAAAAAAATATTTTTGTT